>PVJC01000886.1:0-33995 GCA_004026665.1 Murina feae | reverse complement strand
TGCTGGTATCAGCCTCAGTAGGGATCCCATGACATTCCTTCTGTTGTTTTTCTATTTCCCTTTCCCATTTCCTTCTAATGCGCGTTATCTCATTCTGTTTTACATATCTGTGTAAGCCGCCATAATTCCATGCTGGCACAAGGCAGGTACAAGTAAGTAGTACATTAATGAATTAATTAATACAGCACAAACTGCGCTGCACAAGCAGATTGTGTTTACAAAGGAGTGCATTTACCAAGCTGCTCCTGGAAGGCCTCCCAGACCATATGGGCCTGAGCTCAGAGTCTTGAAAGATGTACAAGATACAGAGAAGAGGGAAGAGATGAGAAAGGGGTCCCGGGCACAATCCTGCTTCTTGTGCTATAACCTAGGGCTGCCTCTCCTCATCCTCTCAGTACCAGTGGAGCCCATCTCCAGTGACTTCGCCCAGTCAACATCTCTTCATGAATTCCAAGGCACAGAACTAAAAAGGAGGAGGAGATGATTAAAAATCATAGGTCAGCGCCTGGAGGAATCTGAGAACTCCTCTCATCTGGCCCTCCACGTGAAGAGGGAGAGATGAAGGCCTGGGGAGGCCACTTACAGCAAGTTCCCAGTGGAGAACCCAGTGTCCCTAACTCCCCGCAAGTCTGCTACCTTTGTTGCATCCCATGGAGCTAAATCATGCAGTTCCCCTGGGGAAGCTGAGCTTCATGCTCCCATTCTCCATAAAATGAGAAGCGGGGATGGGACCTCATGTGCAGGGTTTAATCCTTCCAGGGGCCTTAGTGGATATGTGACTTCCGGCTTATTACTTGGCTGCACTTGCCTTGGCTTCCTCCTCTGTGAAATGGAGCTGATAAGACAGTTTCCCTCAGGCTGTGAGGAGTGACTCAGACAATGCAGGTGAAGAACCTGACAAACAGCACGGCACAGCTCCCAGAAGCAACCTGTGGAGGTTGTTCCTGTTTTACAATGAGAGGCAGCAGCCCAGGGCAACGCAGGAATTTGGCCAAAGAAATGCAGCAGAACCCCTAACTGCAGCTCCAACTAGGAATTCCTGGGTGTGAAAGGGAATAGGCACTTGGATTGCCCACTTTCCTTGAGTCCATCCTCATCCCCACCCTTTCTCTGGTCTCTTCCTGATCTCACAGCCTCCCTCTGCCTACCAGCTAACTCCCTCTTTCTTCATAGATACCGTATCCTCAACACCAATGCAGTATCCAAATGCCTAAATCCAGGTGGACACCTGACGCAACACGTGAGATCCTGACCCCAGGCAGGAAGGGACCAAGTAATTTTCCAGGAATTTGTTCAGGCTGAGGACTCCTGTCATTCTAGTTCCTTGTGGCCCTAGCTCAGGCATCCACATCTGTGTTAGTGCCTTGGGTAGAAACATGAACATTTGGAGCCCGTGCAGAGGTCATACTTCTAAACCATGGAGTTGTGCCTTGAACACCAACCAGCCTGAACCCCTCCTTCTTCATCTCCTCCTGAGCCAGACATTGACATAGAGGGAGGGGAAGGTGGCCCCTGGTCTTTGGGTGAACAGACAGAGGGTTAGGACACCACGGGCACTTCTCAGGTGCTATGGGCTTTTGTCTTACTGTCAGGAAAGGGGAGAGTGGAAACTGGAAAGTATTGACAAGCTGTTTGCCCCGTTGGCACCCATTTTCTCCGAGACCTGATTGCTTTCAGTTCCCCCACCCGGCCTATTCCCCACTCAGAGTCTCTGCCTTGGTTAATTAGCAGCTCTCTTCAGATGGTCATAACCAAGGACCCCCAAGGACAGCCAATTCTTAAGGTACAACTCATGAGTCATATGTAAATAGACTAGACCCAGCACATCCCTTACTGAATGTTCCCCAACCCCCAGGCAGCATGCAAGCTCAGCAGCTTCTAGCTCCGAGCATGCTTTGTGCTATGAGTGGAAAAATGATTGCAATCCCATCCTGCTTGAGTCTAAGAAATGCCCAGGGCAGCAGGGGCAGCCTACTTAAGAAGGAATGTAAATATTAGCACAGACATTATGTGAAAGGTCTTTAAAGAATACAACAGCCTAGCTCAGGAAAAGATGGAGGATCCAAGAAGGCCCACAGCAGCTATTACATTTGAGGCGTCAATCTTACCTCACACCATATACAAAATGTAACCCAAAAGGAACATAGACCTAAATGTAAACCCTAAAGCTATAGAGCCTTTAGAAGGAAATATTAAAGAGAATTGTGTGACTTTAGGGAACACAAAAATCATGAGCCATAAAATAAAACATTACAAACTAGATTTTATCAATATGAAACACAAAAGACTCTTAAAAAGACTTAAAAGATAAGTCACAGGCCAGGGGATAATATTTCCAAAACACATATTTGACAAAGGACTTGAATCTGGAGTACATAAAGAACTTTCAAAACAAAACAATAAGAAAACAAACAACTCATTCAAAAAAAAAAGAGAGAGAGCAACTGACATTTCACCAAAAAAGATACACAGATGGCAAACAATCACATGCAAAGATGCTCAATATTCTTAGTCATTGAAGAAATATAAATTAAAACTATAAAGAGACACTATTGAATACCTGCTAGAATGGCTAAAATTAAAAATAGGTAGATAGATAGATAGATAGATAGATAGATAGATAGATAGATAGATAGATAGATCAGTGGCATCAAGAGCAGGGAAGATATGGGACAACTGGAACTCATTGTGGGTGAGAATGAGAAATGATACAGCCATTTTGAAAAAACAGTTTGGCCATGTCTTATAAGGTTAAGTATATACTTGTCGTATGTTTTAACAATTCTACTCTCTCAGTATTTGGTATGTGAAATAAACAGATATGCACGTAAACTTGTGTGTGAATGTTTATAGAAACTTTATTCATACTCACCCCAAATTAGAAACAACCCCAATGTCTTCATCTAGTGAGTGGATATGCACACTGTGATTTGTATACAGAGGAATCCTACTCAGCAATAAAAAAGAATGAACTACTGACACACACAACATGGATGAATCTCACATTTATTATGCTAAGACAAAGCCAGACTCAAAAGCCTACAGGCAACAGGACTATATGTATAAGATATTCTTGGAAAGGCAAACTATAGGAACAAAGAAATAGACCAGTTATTGTCAGGTACTGCGAGTGGACGTGTAGCTGACTGAGAAAGGACACGGGGAATTGGAGGAGAGTTGATGGAATTGTTCAATATCTTTATTCTGGTAGTGGTTACATGACTTTATGAATTTGTCAAAACTCATAAAACTACACTAGAAAGGGTAAATTACACTGTATGTAAATCATACCTCAAACAAAAAACTCTTTGTTTTTGAAAATCATAATCTCTAAGATTTGTACTAAAAATTATTGTCCTCATTTTGCAGATGAGAAAATGGAGGCATAAAGAGATGGGTCAACTTGTCCAAGGTCACAGAGTTAGTGAGGCGTAGAGCTGGGATTGAAATCTGGGCTCTAGAACTTCAGAGTCCATGCTTTCAGCCACCAGACCACACTGCCTCTCAAATTTGGGACTTTTCTTTATTCTTGCACATATTTTGGCTCATCCATTGTGTTTTAACCATCTTAAAGGTACAGTCTAAATCAAGCATGTCAAACTCAAAGGCTAACATAGGCCAAATAAGTGAGGCATGCAACCTGTGGACCGCCAGTTTGACATGCTTGGTCTAAATCATAAGTATCTTATTTGTGCCTCAAATGTATGATAATTACTTGAATATGTTGTATTCTTTAAAACATCGAAACAATAAAAGAGTGCAGAGAGTAAAGAATGAAGGACCCTTCCATCAGGCCTGCCTGTCCGCACCCCCACTCCAGGGGTCTCTTGTTGACAGTTGTTGGACAGCCTTCCTCCATGAAAGTATATTTGCCTTGGGGTGGTGAACTCACAACACAATCTACAGATGATCCTATATAATAAAAGCCTAATATGCAAATCAAACAACTGGTCACTATGATGTGCACTGGCCCTGGTCACTATGATGTGCACTGACCAGATGTTCAATGCAGGAGCTTCCCCTAGCCTGCAGACCCCAGGCCAGCCAAAGCAGGTGCCAGTGAGGGGAGGTGGGCAATCACCCCACTGGTCACCCTGCAGAGGGAGGCAACCAGTGGTGGCAGGGGGGCAGGACTGGTGAGCAGGCCACACCAGGCCAGCCAAGGTGGGTGCCAGTGGGGGGACCCCTGACCTCCCTGCCAGTTGCCTTGATCACTAGCCCAGGCCTAGGGACCTTACCCGTGCACAAATTTTGTGCACCGGGCCTCTAGTGTATTATAGAATTGTACACTTGAAACCTACATAATTTTATTAACCAATGTAACCCCAATAAATTCAATACAAGTATTTTGAAAATAAAGTAAAAAATTATATCGTGACTATACAAACAACAACAAAAAGAAAGTAAGTGCTTCCACATGCACACCAGGTGCACTCCCAGTGCCCGCTCCATCTCCAATCCCAAACGCACACTTGACTTGGACCAAGAACCACAACAGGTATGTACCCTTGCTCTGTCATAGACCAGTTGTATGACCCAACAGAAGCTAAGTCATCTCTACACACCAGTTTCTTTCACGTCCATAATACAAATACTAATACCTACTGTTAATGAGGGTAGGTTCCCATATTACATAGTTACAGTTTAGTAAATTCTATTTAATCAAATGTATAGGTGACTAAATTGCAATAGATGGCAGCTAAGATTCGGTCCACCCACTGGGTGAGGGGGACTCAAATTCAGAGTTGTCCGAATTCAGCTCCCAGTTTTTAAAAAACCTAACAGGCAATGTGGTCCTCTGTCACTCAAGGTGCGATGTAGGCGTTGAAGAGGTGGGATACACTGGCCCAGAGAAGGAAGCTTCTGTGGGGCTATGAGCATCGGTTTGAAATATTTGAAGACCCGTCATATTGGAGGAGAAGGCAGACGCTCTCAGTTGCTCCAGGGTGGAACTGGAATTATCTGGATGCAGAGTTTGTACATGGAATAAAACTGCCCAACAACTACTGTGAGCCAGCAATGAAGGAGCTGCACATGAGGCAGGGGCTTGCCCCCCTTCCGGGAGTCAAGTTGAAACTGGGTGGTCATTGTCAGGAAAGCCACAGAAAAGCTCAGCAAGCCGATGTCGGGATCCCGCGCTTCTCCGCTCAGGTGACATGGATACTGTGGGAGGCCAGTGCACCCCATCCCCCTCTCACCCTCCCCATTGGCTGAGAGGCCCAGAGGGGCCAGCAGGATTTCATGCGTGCAATACAGAGGGAGATGGCTTTATCAGCTGGTCCAGCATTTAAGGAAAGGGGCAAAGGAGAGAATGTCCTGCCCTCCAAAAATGCAGACCTGTTTGGATCCTAGCTGAGGTCCCTCAGCAGCTGACACGCATGCCCATCTGCTATGCTGGCACTGTGCCCCCGGCAAGAGGAGCTCTGCTTCCTGCTGGTGGGTGTAAGTGCCCGGTGGTTACATATGCCTGGGGTGGGTAGGGAGGATTCGCCCCAAACCGCACAGGGCACTTGAAATCCCCATGCTCACCCTCCCCAATAACCCCACCATCCCCACATCCCCACAAGGGGCATGGAAGTGCCCTGGAGCTGCAGAGAGGGGAACAGAGAGCCGAGGCACTGGAGGGCCTGGGCTGCCAAATGAACAGGCTTTGCCACATCCAGTGTGCTGCGGAGCCAAGACCACCCGGGGAACCACCAAATGGACACGGGAAGGGAAAGGCCAAGGCACGAACAGTACCAACTCCAGGGGCATGCCGGGGTGGGGCCCTCGAGAGCTACATGGGGTATGACATGGTGCCCTTGGCTCTGTCATTCTCCGTCAAGAGCGAAGAGGAAGAAGTCCTTCCTTCTCTGTTGTCACCTGGGAGTGTCTGAGCCTGTGGTCAAGTCTGCCTAGCTGTGTGAGCATGTGTCCACCGCGCTGGCTGTGTGTGTCTGCGTGTGCAAGCCCATGTCCCCGAGAGTGTCCACCTGCACTGACTGTGTGTGTCTGCGTGTGCAAGCCCATGTCCCTGAGAGTGTCCACCAGCACTGACTGTGTGTGTCTGCGTGTGCAAGCCCATGTCCCCGAGAGTGTCCACCGGCACTGACTGTGTGTCTGTGTGTGCAAGCCCATGTCCCTGAGAGTGTCCACCCTGCTGGCTGTGTGTGTCTGTGTGTGCAAGCCCATGTCCCTGAGAGTGTCCACCAGCACTGACTGTGTGTGTCTGCGTGTGCAAGCCCATGTCCCTGAGAGTGTCCACCGGCACTGACTGTGTGTGTCTGCGTGTGTAAGCCCATGTCCCTGAGAGTGTCCACCCTGCTGGCTGTGTGTGTCTGTGTGTGCAAGCCCATGTCCCCGAGAGTGTCCACCCTGCTGGCTGTGTGCAAGTCCAGGTCCATCTGAGGGTTCCGATAATTGCATGTTGTTGATGCTGCAAAAGCACAGAAAGTCCGGGCCGCTAACCCAATCATTCGTGCTTCCCTTGTTCTGACTCTTGGATTTGATGGATAAAACACCCAGGCAGATGACCAGTCTCATGGATGGTTTCCTCTTTTGTCAATACAAGGAATTGTGAGCTGTCATCTTGTCCCTCCTCTCCGGAGAGAGAACTCAAATATTTATGACCAGCTTTTATAACACTGATTGCATTTCTAATTGTTCTTCCCTCTCAGCAGCATTGCTGCCCTCACCCTGGTGACGGTGGGCAGTTGTGGAGTTTATGGAGAGTGGTTTGTCACAAATGAAATTCAGAAGAGGTTTTGAACGAGATGGCCGTACTTTCTGCTCAGTGCTTTCCATGTTCGGAAGCAGGGCTCTGGCTGGATGCCAAGGCCGTGGTGGACCAGGCACTGCAGATGCACGAAGTCAGGGGAGCAGCAAGGACTGCTCCTTGTGCTGGGTGTCCTTCAGCTGGTGCAAAGCAAGTCCTTCCTCAGTGTCTCCACCTAGAAAATCTCTCTCCTCTCCCCTCCTCCTAAGCTGCTTCTTTCTACTCGGCAAAAGACCCAACTGGTGTTCCATTTTTAAGATCTGAGAACTGATTTTCAGGTCAATGAAAGTGCGAGAATGAGAGTGGCATAAGGGGAGGGAGGGACGCACATCTGAGTAGGAATCAGGGAAGCTGATACCTGCTCATTCGATTATTCTTTCATTTGTTTATATACCAAACATTTATGGGTCCTACTGGGGGAGAAGCATTGTCCTACCTACTGGGAGTAGAGAGATCCATGCCTCCGTTGACCCCCACAAGCTACAGGGGGTCTTTTATAAAATGGAGGTGGACCAGGACACCACAGTCCCCAAGAGTCACCTTCACAAAATTTCAAAGGAAAGCTTAAGTCTAGACCTGGAGTCGGGAGGACTCTGCCTGCTTCTTTCTAGCTCATGACCTGGGACAAATTGCTTCCTGAGACCCGGTTTCCTCATCTTCAGGACGGGAATGAAGGTAATCTCATACCCACATGGATGTGGGGGTTGGAGGAGAGGATGCGGGTGATGCTGTGTATGCAAGGAAGAAACAGCTGTTAGTAATCATCAGAAAGCTCCAGCTGACTCCCTCAGTCACCTATGTAAGGTGAGAAAACAGACACTAGGAGATGATGTTGGGGAAGGAGGAGGGAGAGGAATCTTCTCTCAAATAAGTCTTGGAGCATCTCCCCTGAGACCTGGCTCCAACTAAGCACCACTCCACAGACAAGAGGCCCACGCTCAGTAGTAACTGAACCAATAAAAGTCAAGCAGAGTTTAACTCTGGGGTGAACTCACCCTAGGAGTAGCCTGGCTGCTGGTGAGGTGTGTAGCCCTGGCCTGGGGGAGCAAAGCAAGTTCCCAGAGCCCCAAATCTGCCCAGCGAGGGTCCCAGGGAGCTGTAGAGAGCTCCGTGGAAACCTACAGGGACAGTGGCAGGAATGGCTACTGAGTGAAGGACTGCCCCATACCAGGAGGTGGGGCGGGGAGAAGGGGACAGAAAAATATGATCAGGAGAGAGTGTGGCTACTCTGGGCACCATCCCCGCCCAGCCTCTCCAGGTTTCCTTCCCACTGCCCCTTCATCTAGAGGCACTGGGCTTTAATTCATGACCACATTGGTATGGAAGAAAGGAATTCCCTAAGAAGGTGAGGTTGGAAAGAAAAGTTAAAGTTTCACAGTGTGTTTCACATGGAAAAGATGCCAGATTTCACATATTCCAAGTCCCTCCCTTGGCAGATATGATGATCTGAATAAGCAAGGGAGATATTGACTATTGGACAATCTACTGACCTTGGACCAGTGTATTGCTCCTTGATTAGTAAACTGGTAGGAACAATAGTAGCCACCTCATGTGGTTAGATGGATCAGGTGAGGTAGTGCTGTGCAAAGTCCTTCAATGGTCTGGCCTAGAGGAAAATATACATGGTGGGGAAGCTCTGCCTGTCTGCCTGCGTGGCCCTGGTGAGGTCCTGTGATTTCTTTATCTGTGACACAGTTAGTGCTAACGACGCCCTCCTGGTGGGTGGTGAATATCCAGTGAGATCAGGAAAGTCTTTGATGAGTTGTGAAGTGCATGTCAACATTAGTGATCACTTTTCTGAGGAAGAGACTAAGGGTCAGGGAGGTCCACTGACAAGTGTGTGACCTGAGCCAGGTTCGGATCCAGCCAGGCCCTGACTTTCAGGAAGCCCTCTGCATGCTGCCCACCCAGGGCAGCCTGGCTCCCCTTCACAGCCAAACTCCTGCACAGGCAGGCTGGCGGCCGCCCTGACAAATGCAGTTGGCAGTTGGGTTTTACATCGATTTGCATGCTGCTGTTTATATTGCCTTCTCTCAGGAGTCAACTGGAGTCCTTCTAGCATTGATTAGCTCTATCTGGTTTCCTCCTGGAGCAAACACAGGGCCCCTTGGATAGCCACTGGAACTTAGCAAATATATCCCTCCTCCCTCCCCCCCTCCCCGAGCTGGCCCCGGGCACAGCATCCAAGGCCACTTCTGCTGAACTCCCAGCTGGGAACCCTGACTTCCCCTGGCAGGGCTGCAGCAGCTCCCCGCAGAACTCGTGAGTCTTGGGGGTGGGGGAGCGGGGGGACTGCTTAGAGTTTGTCCTTTTTAATTTTGAGACAGGAGTGGTGAATTTGAGCCTCACTGAGGCAGGGCACCAGTATGTGTGGATAAAGGCAAGGCCTCAGGGGGACTGAGCACCTGCCGGCTCCTGCCTCCCAGAGCTTCTCTTCACCAGTTCGCCCCTGTGGCAGCTCCCCCTCCCAGAGGCCACTGAGTGCAGGCAGCTCCCAGCCCCACCTTGGGCAGCCACCTGGACCCCTTCACCCTAGCCCCCCCTGAAGTGCAGGCTCCCCCTGCAGGTCCACCTGCACCCTGTCTCCCAGCCTGTCTCCCCCAGCCTCCCCACCCAAGCCCGCAGTAGCACTGGGCCTCCAGCCTCCCCCAGCACAGCCCGGCCCGCCTGTCAGCTGCTGGATACACGTGGTGCCTCCTGACCTCGGCTCTGCTCTCCCCGGAGGAGGGCAGAGACCCTGGAGCCACTGAGGAGGCTGAAGGCCAGGGCAGTCAGCTGGGGGGGGGGTGGGGGCTCCTCTCTGGCCAGCAGCTTTCATCTGCCCCTCAGGAGACCCAGGGCAGGCTCCGGCCTGCGCACTGACCTCCACAGCTTTCTGAAACCAATCTTTTCTTCATTATACCTTTGACTTGCTGGTGTGTGTGTGTGTGTGTGTGTGTGTGTGTGTGTGTGTGTTTCCTCTCAGAAAAGTAAAGTAAATCAAGAAAAAAGAAAGAACAAGCCAGTTCCTCTGAGCGGGGAAGCCGGGAGAACTGCCGTGGACACGCTGATGACGTGCAGCTGATCCGGGAGGAAGGCGTCCTGCTCCAAGCAGAGTCCTCGGGGCCCCTCCTCTCACCTGGAGCAGAGACCCAGAGCCACACTCCTCCTGGCCCCTGAGGCACAGGGAACCAAGCCTCCTGAAGCAGCACCGCCTGGAGGACTAGGGGCAGGACCCCACTAGTCTGCCTGGGCCTGCCTGGCTGGGATCCTCTCTGCCTGCTGGAGTTCCACCTCCTGGTCCCCAAGGACTAACCCACCCGGGCCTTCCTGGGGAGCCACACGGCTGTATGGAGGGCACTCTGTTTCTGCAGGCTGACTTCCTCCCTAGGGAGCTCCCTCTGCACCAAGGCTTCTGACACAGGAGGGCCTCTCATGGCGCCCAGTGCTGGGTTCCCGCTGGGGAAGTGGGTGCTGAGCACACCCCTGGCCCTATCTCCCCACCCCCCACCCAAGGCGCAGCACCAGGGGGGTGCAGTGACGGGACAGATGCGGTGCTTGGGAGTAGACTGTGGACGGCTGCTCTGCTTCCCCAAGCCTTTGCCCAGCCCCACATGGAGGGGAGGATGGAGAAGAAGGATAACCACATCTCACAGGCCTCTTGAAATTTATGTCTCGCCAGGAGAAAGGAGAGCAGCGGGGAGGCGGGGGGAGGGAGGGGTGAAATTGCTACATTTTCTAATAACAAGTAAGTAGAAAACAGCTGAACCTGAAAACTTTAAACTTCAATCAAAGTCACTCAGAGAGGAGTAGGTGGTTTGCAAGGGCTAGGAAATGTTTTTTCAAAGAGCAGCTAGTCTGGAATGAATCAAGATATTAATGCAGAAAAGGCAGCTGAGCGAAGGCTGTGCCCAGACGGCGGGGGAGCGGAGAGAAGGCTGGACAGGCTGCTGGGTTCCCCGCTGCTGTCCCTCCTCCGGGGACCAGGCCCTGAACGGGGAGCGCCCAGGGCAGCCACCACCTCGGCCTGGCCCCACCCACGCTTTTCTCCACGTGGCAGGTCACAGCGTGGTGGGGACGTGGGTCCCCAGGGGCAGGTACCATATGGGGCAGCGTTGACTGGCGGCTCCCTCCTACCGAGGGACTTGTTTGGTGGGAAAAAGACACTTGGGCTCCCCTGGCTGTCAAGCGCTTCCCTGGCTCTCAACTCATTTAAACTAAGAACCCGAGTCTATTTATTTCCTAGTGGGCCCGACACACTCCAGTGCTCCTGCCAGCCTGCTCTGCAACTCTGTCCACAGCAGATCAATGTGCAACTCAGAGCAGCGATGAAGACTTCTGCAGGAGGCAGGGTGGGGCTGGGAGGGCCTGGCCTCCGCTCACTGCTCTCCTTCTCTGATCCTGGATCTCTCTCCCCTCCCCCTCCCGACCTGTAGCACCCAGCGACCTGCACCTTTAAAAGCAGGAGGTCTCCTCTGCGGACTCCGAAGGCAAGGCAGGTACTGCACCTCCTTTTCCATGTACAGAGATGCGCATGGTCTTCACTTCCTGTGAATCCTCATCTGCTGTCCTGTCCTGAAGGCACCCCCCGGAGCGTGTGTCGCGGCTCCCTCCCTTCCAAGGCACCCCCCCCCCCTCCTCCAGCAGACAGAGGGAAACCTGGGACAGGGGACAGGATGAGCAAATACCAATGCTATTTACCTTCCGTCCCTTTTCCTGGCTGTTCTTAGAGGACTAAGAAACTGTTTGGCTCAGTTCCATCGTGAAAGGGGGTTGCAGGAGCCGCGTGTTTGAGAGGGTGATGCGAGCGCCCTGGGGAGGTTCCTTCCCTCCCGCGGTCCCCAGGGTTCCTCTGGGAACGCACCTGGACTTCATGCGCCTGAGGTCGCCCCTAACTCCCTCCACACCAGGCCCGGCAGGGCCCTTTGCCTGCCACACACCACAGGCCCAACATGCTCTCCCCCAAGACTGGCTCTTGCTGTCCATTTTTACTCTTTACCAGCAGAGCAGGGCCAGGCAAAGGAGCACAGCGACCTGGGACCCAGCTGCACGCGCCTCATAGGGGTGAGGCCGGCCCAGGAGGGCTGAGATGGCAGAAGGCGCTCTGCACCAAGTGGCTCTCCCTGCTGTGCGCCTGGGGGATGGTCTCCCTCCCCCAGCATCTCCCTCTCCACACCCCCACCCCAAACTCCCCTCCACCAGTGACAGTATCAAGTCAAGGTTACAGGACATGGAGGACAGGCCTCCTGAAGGCTAGTGCTCCCTCTGGAAGCGCCGTGATGTGGAGGGAGATGAGCTTGGGACCCAGACACACCTGGTCCGAGTCCTGGTTAAACCTGGTTCTCGCGCTGGCTGGTGGCGTGGCCTTGACGGGGACCTTTCCGAGTCTCGGTTCCCTCATCCATGAACTGGAGGCCCTGAAGCCCGCTCTGAGGATGCCTCGGGAGGACATGGGTGCCTGCCTGTAAATCAGGCATGAGGGCAGGCAGGCCCGAAGTAGGAGTGGACGTCACTTCCCCTCCTCCCACTTTTCTCCATTTTATATGAGAAGTGATGATGTTTTATTGTAGTTTAACATGAATGTGCAACTCGATGAATTTCACCCAGTGCGCACACCCATATGCCCAGAGACCAGACCAAGAAACAAAATGGCTCTGCCCTCCCTCTTTTCAGAGTCTCCCCTCTTCTCCCCTCCCCCCCCCATCACTTCCCAGTCACTACCTGCCTGCAAGGACGACCACTACCCTGACTCTGACGCTACAGGTAAGTTTTACCTGCTTCCGACTTTTACATGAATGTGATCGTACGGTACCTTCTTGGCTGTTGCTGTTCTCTTTCACTCACCATTGCACCTGCACAATTGATCCCTGTTACCATGGCGACCGTTCCTGCTCTCACTTCTACATGGTATCCCCGAATGTGCGTGCATACCCTCAACAGACCAACCCACTCCATCCTCTGTCCAGTATTCAGCTGTTGCTAAAATGCTGCTGTGGACATTCTGTGTGTGTCTTTTCTGTGCGGTGTGTACATACTCCTCATTAGTAGAGTCTGCTTTCCAGAATGGCCGTTCTTATTCCCACGCCTGCGGCGCTGTCGGGGAGCCCTGATGGCTCAGAGCCTCACCAAGACTTGGTATTGTCTGTCTTTTTTATTGTAACGGTTCTGCTGAAAATGCGGTGATGTTTCACGGTGATTCAGTTTACATCCTCTGCTTACAGAAGTCATGTTTGTTGGTCACTTGCAGATCTTCTTTTGCAAAAGGCCAGTTCAAGTCTTTTGCCCATTTTCTATTGACTCGCTGCCTTTTTCTCATGGATTTTTAGAATCTTTACACATTCTGGACAAGAGTGCTTCGATAGTCCACGTTTTGCAAATCTTCTCCGACATTTTGGCTTGCCTTTTTACTTTCCTATTGTGTTTTTTGATTAATTGAAGTTATTAATTTTATGTAGTTTAATTAATCATTTTTCCCTTATGATTAGGCTTTTCACATTCTGTCGAAGAAATCTTATCTAGTCTGGGTCCTGAAGATTTCTCCTATTTTTTAAAGATTTTAGCACTTTACCTTTGTCATTTAGAACTACAAGTTATCTTTTTGCTATGAGGTAGAAATAAAAATTTTTTCCTCAGTGAGGATATCCAGAAGACTTAGCACCACTTACTGAAAAAGGCGCTGAGGTCAGTCAGCGGTACCGGAAGTGAGGTGACGGATCATGTGCGGGTCTGATTCTAGATGCACTGTGCTCATTGTCCTACGTGTCTGTCATTTCATCTGTAGAATGCTGTCTTACGTATTATAGCTTTAGGTAAGTCTTGAAGATACTTTTTAAAAAACCAACACCAATATCATCCCAATCAGGAAATTGTGGAAATGCGTGCCCCCTTCCTTATCACAGGTAGAGTGTGCTGGTCCAGCCATGCATCCAGGTCGTTGGGTGGGAAAAGGGCAAGGATTATAGCATAGAAAAATATGTCCCGCAAGTTTCGTCTTTAGACTAAGAGAGATTGGAGTAAATTGCCATTTATTCTTCTTGGTGAGAAGGACCCAAAGATATAAGAGTTCTCAGAGCCATGGGGATTGCCTGAACCTAAGGGTCAGGATTCCTGGGCTCGAGGCTCAGCCATGCCACGTACTAGTTATGTGACCATCCCAGCCTGGTTCCTCTCTTTCTACTGTGGGAAGAGGACTGTAACTGTGACTCCTGGCCAAGGAAAGAGTACTAGGCTTGGGAAATGGCCCTCCGACACAGAAAGTCACTTCCTACCAGAAGCAGCAGAGCACGTTCCTGTTCTCATCAGTCCCCTGGGCAGTATCTGTCCCAGGAGTGAGCTCTGCTGGGCTGGAAACCCTTGAGTTCAGGATGGGTTGTTTGCGCTTCCTCTGCACTGGGATTTGGTCTAGAGGGAGAGATGTGTAGTTTTGGTGCCAGACAGACATGGGTTCAAATCTTGATTGTGCAACTTGCTTGCTTTGGCAAAATGGGCCCATCGCTCTCAACCTCGGTTGTTTTCCACGTAAAAAATGGGAGCTGAGAATATTTACCTTCTCGTGTACTTCTGCCAGCCTAGAGAATCTCCCCAAGGGCCAGCTACCGTTTCTAAACTCCCCAGCGTGGCCACAGTATTGAAACTCGGTGTCGGGTGTCTGAGCACCTCACTGCTCAGGTGCTTCAGTGTCTTCCTCCCCACCTGCCACGGGCCAGTGCAGGAGCCAGTGAGTCAGTAACTCACTGGAGCCACCCCAAGGAGACACCACGAGTGCGGAGGTCACCGGGCTGGTCTTCTGTAGCTTTCGCAGACGCGCCGGTCCCACGGGTGTGGCTGGAGGAGATGAGTGTTGGGCACACAGCAGAGCTTCAACCACGATGCCTACGTCTGTTTCTATTATTCTTATGGCAGCGAACGCCCGTTCTGTCCTTCATCTCAAGTGAAGCAGACCTCGCTCATGGCTACAATACCCTCAGGACGGGCCCACCCCACAGCCAAGTCAGATTTTGATCGAAACAAAAGCACTAAGCACTGCAGGCTATTTCTTGTCAGGAGGTGGAGGAAAAACCAACACCAGGTGGATTGGTAAGAAGATGTCTTCGCCTCTGCCTGGTGGCTTTAGGGAGCCCTTCCCGCCCACAGAAAACAGGATCTCCTTTCGCTGGGGCCCCACCCAGGGCCTCTCAGCTTCCGCTGCTCAGAAAAGGGCCGCTTTATGGTCCCACTCAAGCACTTCGCCTGCAGATGGACGGCCTGTCACCCCAGGATGTGTGCACCAGGCCCGACCCCGTCCCAGGCCCTCGCTGTCCGTGGGCCTTCCCTCCCCAGGCCCTTCTCCAGCGCGGCTGGAGGGAGCAGCTGGGCACACAGGCCTCGGCAGCGCCTGGGCAGGCATGCTCCCGGCACATCTGTTTGATCTGTGTCCAGGTTCTCTCCGCATTTGCCTCTAAGCCGGCTTCTGAGTGTAAAGCAGTCCCGAGTGGCTGTTTTCAGGTCTTCGACGCTGGTTAGCCACAGTGGGGAAGTCTCCCGGCTCCCCTGAGTGAATTATCACAGGTTATCCAGTCCGAGCTTCGGGTGGCCAGGCCTGGCTTTGCTGCTCCTCCTCTGATCCATCACCAGCCAAGCGGGTTATTGAGCCGTCCGCTGCCTGGGCGTGTGCATCCATCGCAGCTCTGCCATCTCTCCCAGGGCCAGGGCAGGGCGCCTGGCAGCTCAGCCCATGGAGGGAGCCTGTCTCTGACCAGCAATCCAACCACCTGCCCATACTCCCTCCCTCCCCCCATTGCCCCTGCACCCCCAAGCCATGCCCTTGGCAAATTCTCCCAAGGCCCACTCTTTCAGAGTACACAGGCCTGGCCAGCCCCACGGTGCTCCTGCTCAGGACAGCCCTCCAGCCCCTATGCGGGGCCGCAGAGGATTAGATGGCACAGGAGGTGACACAACATCCACCAGGCTCCGAGGACAGGTCCACCCCGGCAAGAGGGAGCAGTGCGATATCTCCACTGCCTCCTGCCCCGAGCGCATGGAAGGCCCTGTTTCCTGGGATTTGCTGGCAGGTGGGAGACTACATTAGAACAACCATGAAACACAGTATTTGGAGCAGGGAGCAGGTCCCGCTCAGGCACTTGCTCAGCAACAAGGAGCGCATCCAGCCGCCTCCCGCTGTCGGAGGAGGGGGGACCAGCCCTTTGCTTCCCACCAGCTCCCTGTCCTGCTGGCAACGGGAACCCTCCAGAGGCTGCATGGGAGCTGCCACTTTTAAGAAGAGGCTGCCCTTCAGAAGGACTTGGAGCACTGAGGCACCCCTGTCTTAGCTCAGGCTGCCTGGACAGAGCATCACACATCGGTCTTAGACAGACATTCTCCCCCAGCTGTGGAGACAGGGAAGACCCAGATCAAGGGGGGGGGAGGGCGGTGCTGTCAGCTTCTCAGCAGGAACTCCGCTCTCTGTGCGCTCCCATGGCCTCTCTGGTGTGTGCACATGGAGGGCGAGGTCCCTCTGTCCACCCTTCACACAAGGGCACTCATCCCACCATGCACTCTCTCCCTCACAACCTCTAACCTGCTACCTCCCAAGCCCTCCCCCACCCCAAATACTCTCACACTGGCAGTTGGGACTTCAACATATAAATTGAAGGGAGGGGCCACAAAATCAGTCCACAAGAAGGCAACTTTGCCCTCTCTGGTTTGCTCAGTGGTTACAGCATCAGCCTGCAGACTGAAGGGTCCGGGTTCAATTCCGTTTGCAGGCTGGATCCCTGGCCCTGGTCAGGGTACGGGTGGGAGGCAACCAATCGATGTGTCTCTCTCACATCGATGTTTCTCTCGCTCTGTCTCTCCCCCTCCCTTCAACTCTCTCTAAAAATAAAATTAACAAAAAAATAAAAAGAAGGTGATGCCGGTTGGCTATTTACCACACAGTAGAGACAAACCTTTCCATTGGTATTTCCTGGGGTAACTTACCTCATCTCTCCAGGCCTCGTTTTCCTCACCAGAAATAAGTCCCTAGTGAGAGGTTGGTCACAGATGTTGAGAACTGTGCCTGAGCCATACCAAATGCCAAAGAAGCACAGACCACTTTGACTTCCCTCCGATCCGGCCCCCTCCACGCCCCCTCCAGGCCAAACTCCAGGAGTTATAGCAGGTGCGGCACACACACATGTTTGAGAGAGAACATTGACCTTGTTGTCCTGAAGTCCCCACACCCCTGTTAATGGTCCTCCCTCAGGCCTGGGGAATGCATCTTAACTTGCTTGTCTCTAATATATGATAGATGCTCAATTAACTGATTTCAAGGGAAGAAAGGGAAAGAAAGATGAAGGGAAAGAAGGAAGGGAAGGAAGAGGGAGAAGGCAAGGTAAGAAGCAGGAGACAAGGAGAGAGACGACCACAAACGCGGCCTTTCCCTCCCACACGGCCCCAGCACCCTTCCTCCCCTGCCTTCTCCAGCCCCACAGCATCAGTATCGCTTTCTGTCTTCTGAGACGTAAAAGCTCAGGATCAAGTTGAACTCTTCTTCGCTTGTTCCCCTTATGCATCCAGCCACTGACTCAGTGCCTCCTCACGAGGTTTCTCAGACGTATTTTTTCCTCTTCCCGCTACTCTCACTGTAGTTCATAGACTCATCCTCTCTCCTCCCCATGGGATCTTCTTGACTCTGATCTGTGCCCCATAACCCATTCTTCCCAATGCACCCGGGTTAATCTTAAAACACCAGCCACTTTATATTATTCTCTGCTTCAAAAGTTGACAATGGTCCCCCTTTCCAATGGGCCCCTCACATCCCAGTCTCATTCTCCACATCTCTTCTGTGCAGACACCCTCCTCCCACCTGATTGATCTTCTCTCTGTACAGGATGCTTCCGATGCATTGGCATCATGAAGAATTTCACTTAGATGCCACATTCCACACCCACGCTGCCTGAAATCGGAGCCCCTGGCCACACGGGCTATTGAGCACTTGAAATGTGGCAGATGCTACTGAGGAAGTGAATTTTATTTAATTTACATGAAATAGCAGAAACAATGTAGAATATTATTGCATTAAACATACTTTGATTGTTTTGGTAGAACCACACCTTGTGTTAGCCATCTCATCCCATAAGATACTATTTTATTGTTGTGCGTGCGTGTGTGGGGAACATGTCATTTCTAGTGAAAAACACGTCACTGATGATGCTGGTATCAATGGATTGATTCCATTTGAATGGTTTCTTTTTTCTATGCACTCATGTACCAGTGTAATGTGATTATTTGAATATTTTATACAGATAGCATGAATTACAATGATACCTGTTTTTTTATGATTTTATTTTTTAAATTTATTGATTTTATAGAGAGGAAAGAAGAGAGACATAGAGAGAAAGAGAAACACTGATTGGTTGCTTCACTTACTTATGCATTCTTTGGTTGATTCTTGTATGTGCCCTGATGGGTAATTGAACCCACAACCTTGGCATACTGGGATGACTCCATAACAAACTGAGCTGCCCAGCCAGGACTCCTTTTATTATTTTAATGTGTGTATGAAAACATGTAATCATGTACGTGGCTGGCATTGAATTGCTCGGTGTTAGCTCTAAGTGACAGCACGCTGGAACATAGGAAGAAGGAGTGAACCAGGCCTCTCGAGGTGGTCCTGCCAGTGGCACCCAGACACCAGCAGCGTAAGTGCCCGGTGGGCCTAGGTAAACGCTGCAGGAGGTGGTCGAGCACAGTCAGCTGGAGGGTAGGCTTGGGAAGCAAATTGACACTGAATTTAAATCTCAACTCTGTCAACTTGATGGCTGACCTGGTCTCAGTTTTTCCATCTGCTGTACTGGAATGTTAACATGGCCACATTCGGAGGGTTGGTAAGACCATTACCTGTTATGTACAGATAATGAGTGCTCAACAAACGTTAGTTATGAGGCACTTGGATTTAACAGAATAGAGGCAAGGGGTATATCAAACTGCTCCTGGTAATTCCTCTTTCCTCTGATTCCCAGTCCCATGATTGTCACAGAGCATGACCTCCTGACTCACAGGGACGAGGTTCACTGCAGCAATAAAATCCGCTCATTGGGAAATATTTTTACCCACAGACTCAGCACAAAATGCCTTCTCAAATGTCCATCAACTAACCGCAATGACTTGCCCTTGCAAATCCCATAGTCAGCTCTGAGCTCCACCCCCCACTTTCCTGGGACGGGGGAGGGGAAGGGAAAGAAGGGGACTGTTTCTACACAGGCACTGGGTTTGCCAAAACGTAATATTGGGGATGTCTAGCCCTGTCCCAAACACACCTTGGGCTCTCTCAAGGTCAACTGAGATGTCACCAGAGGTGTGGTACAAGTGACTGCCCAGAGTCCGAGAAGGGCTAAGGAAAGCTTCCCCGTATTCCACCTTGCTCTCCCGTGGTCCCTGGCACTCCCTCAGCAGACAGACCTTTGACGAGGAGACCTCCCAGGGGTCCCCGGGCAGGAGGAGGGGAAGCAATGTCATAGCTTGGATCTCTGGAGCTCCAGTTCTCTCCCAGTTCTTCCGAATGGAGAAGAGAAACAACAGTGCTTCTCAAACGAAACTGGAAGAAACGAGAAAGCAGAAACCAACTCCTAGTGCTTCCACTGCTCCAGAACCCGGAGCCCAGAAGAGAGCTAGAGTCTCGGATTTGGGACCTAAAGAAGCAGAGAGGAGCTCAAAAGGCAAAGGGCAAAGCACCACAGCTTTCTGACAGTTAGCAGCGCGGCATCCTCCGGTTAAGGGCTGTGACTCTGGACAAGCGGAGGTCCCTGAAAAAGACAGCTGAGCGCCAGGAACTGCCTTCATTTCCCAAGCCCAGGCCCACAGGGATTTGCCAAGGGTCTTAGAGCAGAGGATTGTCAGGACCCTTGTAGCTGTAAGTGGCTGACTCTTTTCTTAAAGAAAAGAAGGAATTAGTTAAAAGGATCCTGAGCATTTCCTCTGGTCAGAGCTAAGACTGAATAACCAAACTATGGAAAATGCAGAGATAATGTGATAGCCCAGCTTCCTCCAAGTGGCAGAATTACTCCAAGGAGCAGGGATTGATTACTAGTCTCTTAGTTCAACGGTCTTCCTCCCCTCCTTAGGGACAGAGCCCGTTTTATTAGCGTCCCACCTGCAAGACTACATTTCCCAGCTTTCTTGCATCTGGGCTTGACCATGTGACGAGGTTCCAGCCAGTGAGCTGTGATCAGAAGATTTGGGGCTTCTAAAAAGGGAGAGACACGTTCTCTTTCTCCCTCTTGTCCTTCTAAGTGCCTGGACAGCAAATAGGCTCCCTGAAGTGCCTGCACCCTGGCAACAGAGCTGCCGGGGAGGCTGGGCGTGGAGGACGGAGAAGCAGGAAGACAGGAGGCTGGCCTGCAGCTCTCCAGCCAGCGGGGCCCTGCCCGCCTCCGAGCTTCTCTGCTGAAAGCAGCCTATATGCCTATTTTATGTGACCACTGTTTTTTTGTTTCATTTTTTCTTGTTGTGGCATGGGTGGGGGAAGGGGCTTCAGTTAAATGCAGACAAACCCTGTCTTCTCTGCCTTGTACAGTTAGGGCGTTTCTCTTCACAGCATCCTTCAGCAAAGAGGGTCTGATTGACTTTCTCAGTCTTGCTTTTAAAATCTTGGGAAAGTTCTCGGGTTGGTCCAGCCTGGCTGAGGTACTATCCAGGGACCAAGCAGCTGCGGTCATGGGCACATGAGGAAGGCCAGGGACTGGGAGAGGTGGGCTAGCTCCCACACTGGCCATTCCCTGCGGAGGGTGGGGCGGGGTAGGGAGGTGGGCATAAAGAGAGAGATGAAGTAGGCTATCCCAGGAGCCTGCTATAAGGAGGGGTGAGTTCGAATGGCCTGAACCGCCCCATTTTCAGCACACAGTATTGCCATCTGTAATGTCACTTTATGTTTGTACGGACCTTACACTCGTGTGGCAAATTACAACGGACAGTCCATTTGCACAGTGAGGACCTCACTGGATTTTCACAAGAATTCTGTAAGGTAGTTACATGACACCTGCATTTTCAAAACCAAAGGTGAGCCTGAGAGAGGTACGTCCTGCCCAAAAGCTCACAGTTGGGGAGTATCGGAGCTGGCTCACCTATCAGGGTCCGGTCACTGGAACACGCACTGACAATTAATCGGTTACTAAATTGCCCTCACAGAGAACTGGATTTAAGATGATATACCTCCTCTCTCAAACCTACCACCACCTCCTAGAAAAGGACACTTAGCATCTTTTTTAAAAGTATAGATTTTATTGATTTTTTACAGAGAGGAAGAGAGAGAGATAGTTAGAAACATCGATGAGAGAGAAACATTGATCAGCTGCCTCCTGCACACCTCCCACTGGGGATGTGCCTACAATCAACGCACATGCCCTTGACCGGAATCAAACCTGGGACCCTTCAGTCCTCAGGCCGACGCTCTATCCATTGAGCCAAACAGGTTAGGGCAACACTTAGCATCTTACTGGGGGTGAAGCTGGGGGAACAAAGCAGAAAAGTAACCATGAATGAAATGCTGTCCCCAGGAGGGAGGCCTGTGCGAGGCGGGCTGTCTGTGACGTGCACGGTGGTGGGGGTGGGCGCAGACTCCGGGAGAGCCACGTGGACCTATGTCACCCACAAACTCCTCGAACTGACAGCAGAGCTTTGAGAGTGACATCTTTCCTGGGACTTTTTAAAAAAGCTTTTATTAGCCTGAAACAGTGTGACTTATTTTCTCAGCTCCGGTAAATATTTAATTATCAAAAATAACGCTGTTTTTTGTTGTTGTTTTTACCTCTCTGAATCTGAATCACAGCAAGAAGTTTAGGAGGCTCTCTTGGCAGTGAATGGCATCCTTGTGTGGGACCTGTACCTGCCATCCCTATAATTAGAAGAAATTGTCTTTCATAGCACAAATCTGAACTGGCTAATGACTCAATGAAGATTTAGTTTTTTGCGTAGGCAAATATTGTGTGAAGAGAGGAACTTTACTGAATAAGTATTTAATCCAGAAAACTTCCAGGACCAGCTACGGTCTATTCTACTTAAGGTTTTCTCCACTGTCCCTCACCCAACAATCACCCCGTGACCTTGGCATCTCACTCACAGGGACGTCCAGGAACCTCGGTGAGCTGACAGTCCAGGACCCGAAGCCATGCTGGTGAGAAGACTCCGCGCCTCCTGCTCCGTTTCAGAGGCTGGCAGAGGCCGCAGCACCAACAGCCACCCTGCCCAGCACCGCGTGCCGCATGGAGGCTGAGGATCCTGAACTGCACCCCAGCTTCCCAGGGAAGAAACAGGGACCTCGTGGCCTCGGAAAACTCAAAAACAGGCTTCGTTCTCCTAAGGAGAGAGCCGAGAAGCCGGAAGGGATTCGCCCAGTGCAAGGCAGGAGACTCCTGCATGTGGAAAGACATCCAGATCACAGGCACGAGTGGCTCCCTGCTGAGGGCGCACAGCACTGAGGGAGATGGGGATGGCCAAGACTTAGGGAGCACGGGTGGAGCCGGTTCCTCACCGGTTTATGAAGCTGCTGAGTTGGTCCTTCATCAGACTCTGAAGTTTGAGGAAATGGGCTCTCATGCCTGAGCTGATCTCCATCTCATCAAGCGCAGGCTGGGCCAGGCGCCAGGAGGCAACCTGGCAGCATCACCACACCCCCTCCAGGAGCTCTCTTAATCCCACATGTAACCAGCCCCTTCTGGGGGACTGGTTCCCTGCCCTGGCAAACATACCGCCAGATGCATGACTACCAGAAAACTTGGTCAGGCGCCCAGGGCTTTCAGGGGCTGCATGCCAACACTACACAAGCCTGCCTTCTTGGCATCACCTCAGACCCAGGTCTGCCTGCGTAAGACCCTCCCCACATCTCTGCCAGCTGTTCACGGGACCTGCCCCCTCATCCTACAGCTGGAGTGGACCCAGTGGCCTTACATGTAACTGCGTCTTTGGGAGCCTGAGTGCTTACTTCTGCTGAGTTCTTGTCCTCATCTTCCCAACCCACTGGGCCACGAACTCTCCCCTGTGAAGCCCAGTGAGGCTCAAAACAGAAGCCGGTTCCCAAACCACTGAGCCAAAGCAGAGCTGGAATTTGAAGTCAGAGCCTCATCTAAAAAGAGAGGAAGATGGCAAAATGCTGGGAGTGAAACTCTAGGGATCAGGGGAGCCTTATCTCTTCTCCAGGCTATACGGCCCGCAACCCTCACTCAGCTCTTGCAGCAATGCCTGTATTAATTTCACCCAATTCTGCTTTAAAAAAGAAAACTCGGGAAATAATTACCCCAGTCAGACATTATTTACTTAAGTAATTCTTTACTCAAATGTCTTCAGGCTTTATTTTACTAATACTACATAATTACATAATTGTGTAATTAGAAAAAAATTAAATGACAAATGTTTGCTGAGAACAAATGGGAAAAAAATAGATTCTTTCTTCCCCTAAGTGTTCTCAGCTCAGTGCATTACATCTTCTTCCCTCTCCTCCCATTCCTCCTGTCTCCCCGCCCCAGCCTCCTCCCAGTGGGGGGCTAGCCAGTGGAGTACCTGGACAAGTAGCAGCAGGCATGGGCACCCTAAACCTGAGGCAGAGAGCAAGTGCCTATGAGAATTAACCTGTGTGCCTCTGTACTCAGCCTAGAGTTGGAGGCAAGACTCAAGCCTCTGGTTCCCCATTCCTGTCTCTAAACCCGGGAGGTCCATAGAGTTCCACCCCACAGCAGCCGGAAAATGCAAGAGCAGCTGGCCCTAAGGCTTACCTTCTGGTACTCAAAGGCCAATTCAGCTCATACTGAAGACCTGCTCCCTGCGGGGCCGGCTTCCAGTCAGGAGAAGAATGAATGATGGGCTCCCACCTCCCATGGAGAGGGAGGTGGGAGCCCATCTGTTTCACCTGTTCCACAGGCACTCACAGCACCAGCCTCAAAAATCTACCCAAGAAAGAGATTTGGCATGCACCCCAGGACCGAGCTGCCCAGTGAGGGAAGGACCAGTTGGCAGGGGCTATTATTGCACCTCCATCTTCTTTTCCTTCCCTTCTCTAACCTCAGCAGCTGTGGGAGCCAGTGGAGCTTCCTGCAGGTGAAAAAAATTCAATCAACCACCCACCCAACAGCCATAAACATGTCTTTTGTCCAAGTTCTCAGGGGGACACAAAAGAGTAGGCAGGCCACCAGCCACTGTATACTCATTAATACATCAGCTGCTCCTGGCATGTAGAAAGCAGTGTGTTTCGCAGTAGAAAGTTCCCCAGGCCAGCCTGCTGCCCCACTCACAATCACTTCTAAAATGTCCCCTGCATCCAGTGCTAACAGTGAAGAGCGGAAGCTGGGGGGACTCAGGTTGCAAAGGTTCACTGTCTCCAACACTTACAGATGATGGCCTGAGATGCATTTCTAATCTTGCTTTGCCTCCATTTGCTCATCAGGAGAATGGGAACAAAGCATGCCCTACCAAGTCTTTGTGAGGCTTAAATGAATGCATGGCAATAAAGGACTCCAAGTGTCCAATAAGCAGTAACCATAATGTCAACGTGGAACTACTAAAGCAAACCCAGATAGAGTGAAGGGTCCTGTGGGAAAGCCCCTAGCTGTGGTGGCCTCTCCCAATCTCCTAACCCCTTCATCAGCTCTGAGCTAATTACGATGCATGAGCTCAGGGTGGAGCCAGATGGGCAAGAGGCTTGGGAAAGACGAGGCAAGTGATAATGGAGCCCAAGGGAAGAGGTGGGAGCTCTGAGAGGGACATCCTGCTGACAGCTCTCCCAGGAAAACTCTGCCTGGGATCCTTCACTTTGGGGACTAAAATAAAAAGAACACAGAGCCCACTCTGACATCCTTGAAGAAAAGACTTTCTGAGGCTAATTTATTCTCCAACAATAAAGGGGATCAAGGGGATTAAAGTGACTTCCTCCTGTGTTTATTGATTAGTATCATAACAAACAGGCAAAGACCACATATAAGACCACTGATGTGAAGTACTTTCCCTCAGATGAAGAAGCCAGGTTTTTGGCTATCTCATGTTAGAGATGAGACTAAAGGGGGTTGAGGAGGCATAATAGATGCAGGCTGGGCACCCTCGGGGAAGGAGGAGGCCAGGAAGTGTGCCTCCCAGCCTCCAATCCTCCCTGGAGTAAAAAGAGTGTATGGAGGAGAATGGCTGCATACTGGTGGAAGCTACACTCACCTCCTCTCAGGACCAAATTGGATTTACAACTAAATTATAGAACAATCATCCTAAATAATCAACTGAAGGCCAGCTGAACAGAAGTCTTGTAACCAAGGATTACAGAAGAAGCCACATCAAGACTGGTAGAAAGGGCAGAGACTTGAAAAGGGCTGGTCCTGCTCTCATGGGTGGTAGCTGAGGTTCTGGAAGGATGTCTCAGATGTGGGGGGTTTCCCCTGAGAAGCATGGGGAAACCCCAGAGCACCAGAGCCAGGAATAGATGCCCACCTAACATCTAACTGTGAAAAGCAGTGGGGTTTCCATCCACCAGCTAGAGATGGGACTCTATTAGAGACACAGAAACTCTCTTAAAGGACCAGTGCACAAAATTTCATTTGCAGCCACTCACCCTGAGCTTTGGTAGAGGAAGGGAAGAGTGAATAAGAATTGTGTGAGGATAATCTGGGGTTTGTGGTTCTGAGGAGACAGCTGAAGGAACAGTTGCCAGGATCCTTGTGCTGAGTCATTCTCCCATGCCATAGATGCCATTTTTCTTGGGTAAAGCACTCCCCTCCGTGCAGCATCAGTTGGGGTAAAAGCAATAGCCCCACCCTCTGGACTCCCTCTTATCCCACCCTGTGGTGCTTATGCCCTGCTGAGAAGCCAGCTGCCTGGGCCATGGTGTAGAAGTCTGGCAGTCTCAGCAGGTGTTAGTGAGTGAATTGTGTGGCTTGGGATGGGAGCCAATTCCTCCATAAACCTAACTGGCACTTCCCTTCATGGAATACACAGTAGGTATAAACAGTAGGTTGGATGAAGCAGAGAGTTGAACCAGCTATTTGGAAGACAAAGTAGAAAAAAAATACCTTTTCAGAGCAGGGGGAAAAAAGAATTTTTTAAATGATGTTAGTTTAAGGGACTTTTGGGATAACAGGAAGCATAAGAATATCTATATCATAGGAGTACTAGAATGAGAAAAGAGAAAGCAAGAGATTGAGAACTTATTTGAAGAAATAATGACTAATAACTTCTCTAACCTGGTAAAGGGAGAAGACTCACAAGTCCATGAAGCACAGAGAGTCCCAAAGAAAGTGAATCCAAAGAAGCCCACACCAAGACATATCATAATTAAAATGGCAAAGGTTAAAGACAAATAGAATAATAAAAGTAGTAGAGAAAGACAGGTATTTGCTCCCATAAGACTGTCAGCTGATTTCTCAATAGAAACATTTTAGGCCACAAGTGATTGGCATAAAATATTCAAAGTGATGAAAAGTAAGGACCTACAACAAAGACTACTTTATGCAATAAGACTGTAGAAGTAAAGAGTTTCCCAGATAAGAAAAAGCTAAATGATTTTGTTATAATCAAACCATTATTGTAAGAAATGTTAAAGGGTCTGCTTTAAGAAGAAGAAAAAGAGAAAAACATGACAATAGAGGAACATAGCTAAAAGAATAAAATGGCAATAAATATATACCTATAAATAATCATGTAAATGGCTTAAATGTTCCAATCAAAAGGCATACAGTAGCTGAATGGATTAGAAAACAAGACCCACATATATGCTGTCTACAAGAGACCCACCTCAGAACAAAGATACATACAGACTAAAAGTAAAAGAATGAAAAAAGATATTTCATGCAAATGGAAAGGAGAAAAGGCTGGGGTAACAATACTCATTTATGATAAAAGAGACTTTAAGACAAAAGCTATAGTAAGAGACAAGAAAGAACACTACAGAATGATAAAAAGAGCAATTTAATAAAAAAGTTTACCCAACCCTCATAAATGTTTATGCACCCAAAATAGGAGCATCTAAATATGTAAAGCAAATCTTGATGGATATAAAGTGAGAGATTGAGAGTAACAGTCATAGAAGAGGAATTTAATACCCAATTGACATTAATAAATAGACCTTTCACACAGAAAATCAACAAGAAAATTGTGGCCTTAAATGACACACTAGATCAGATGGATTTAATTGATATCTTCAGAGCATTTTACTCAAAAGTAGCAGAATATACATTCTTTTCAAGAGTACATGGAACATTTTCTAGGACAGACCACATGTTAGGCCACAAAACAAGTCTCAATATATTTCAGAATATTTAAATCATATCAAGCATCTTCTCTGACCATAAAGGTATGAAACTAGAAATCAATCACAGGAAAAAAACTGAACAACACACAACGACATAGAAGCTAAATAATGCTATTAAACAATGAATCGGCCAATAATGAGATCAAGGGCGAAATTACAATATGCCTTGTAAGAAATGAAAATGAACACACAATAACCCAAAATCTATGGACTGCAGCAGACCTGAGAGGAAAATTTATAGTATTACAGTCCTAACTCAAGAAACAAGAAAATCTCAACTAACCTATTTAATTTTACACTTAAAGGAACTTGAAGAAGAACAATGAGCAAAGCCCAAAGTGAGTAAAGGGAAGAGAATAATAAAGATCAGAGCAGAAATAAATAGAATCTAAAACAAACAAACAAACAAAACAATGCAAAAAATCAGTGAAACCAAGACTGGTTCTCTGAAAAGATCAACAAGATTGACAAACCTTTAACAGACTTATAAAAAAAAATAAGAGAGACCCAAATAAATAAAATCATAAATTAAAGAGAAGTAACAACTGACACCAAAGAAATACAAAGGATTGTAAAAAATATTATGAACAACTATATGGCAACAGATTTGACAACCTGGATAAATTCCTAGAAAAATGCAATGCTCCAAAACTGAATTAGGAAGAATCAGAGAATCTGAATAGACAATTACAAGAAGGGAAATTGAATAGTATTCAAAAAACTCTCAGCAAGCCAAACTCCTCAATGGTATGGATTCATAGGTGACTTTTACCAAATGTTTAGAGAACTAACACCTATCGTTTTTAAACCAAAACATTTAAGAGGAGGGAAGACTCCCAGGCTCACTTTACAAAGCTAGTATTATCATAATTCCAAAAGACACTACAAAAAAATTATAGGCTAATATCCCTGAACATAGGTGCTAAAATTCTCAACAAAATATTAGCAAGCTGGATCCAAAAATACATTAGAAAGATCATAGAGCATGATCAAGTGGGACTTATTCTAGGGAGGCAAGGTTGGTACAATATCCACAAATCAATAAACATGGTACACTACATAAACAAAATTAAGGATAAAAACCACATGGTCATATTAAGAGATGCAGAAAAAGCATTTGATAAAATCCATCAGTGATTTATGATAAAAACTCTCAGCAAGTGGGACTAGAGGGAACATACCTCAGTGTAATAAAGGTCATCTATGACAAACCCACAGCCAACATTATACTCGGTCAAAACTATTAAGATCAGGAACAAGACAGGAATGCCTGCTTTCATCATAACAATCAGGCAAGAAGAATAAATAAAAGGCATCCAAACTGGAAAGAAAGAAGTAAAACTTTCATTATTTGCAGATGACATAATACTGTATATAGAGAACCTAAAAATTCTACCAAAAAACTACTATAACAAATGAATTCGGTAAAGTAGCAGGATACAAAATAAGTATCAAGAAATTAGTTTCATATTTATGCACCAACAATGAACTATCAAGAAAGGGAAAGTAAGAAAATAAATATCATTCACAGTTGCTTCAAAAAATATTGAATACCTAGGAATAAATTTAACCAAGCATGTAAAAGACCTGTACTAGGAAAATTATAAGATACTAAAGAAATAAATTGAAGAAGTGGAAGCATATACCATATTCATGGATAGGAAGAATTAACATCATTTAAATGTCCATTCTATCTAAAGCAATCTATAAATTCAACACAATTCCTATCAAGATACCGTAATGTATTTCACAGAACTAGAACAAGTATAGCAAAAACTTATATGGAACCACAAAAGACCCTGAATAGGCAAAGAAAGAGTGCACGCTTCAGAGTTCCAAGCCCAGCTCAGCAATTTTCTATCTCTTGGGCAAGTTGTGCAAGCTCTCTGAGCCTCAGTTTTCTAATTTATAAGTTGGGCCTTATCATGATTAAATGGTTCTTCATGAGATTGCTAGAGTGAAATAATGCCTTATAAAGCACTTAACACAAGGCTCTGGCACATATTAAGAAAATAATAAATGGCCATTCATTCATTTATTATTATCATAATTATTTAATGGAACCACTACTAGTCCTGGTACCAAGGGGTTCTCAGTATGGGAGCCTAGGGAAGCAGCAGGTTCAGACAGGTAGCAGTGGGGTCTATGGAGAAGGGAGGAGCGGCCGGGGCAAAGGGAATTAAAGAAAACTCTGAGCAGTTGCAGAAAATTGGGCAGTTCGGAGAACCATGTATGGTCCACGGCCAACCAGCCAGGGCTGCTGCCCCACGCACTGCCCAGTAAGAGATAACTGGATTGGGAGATCTCTGCATGAGACAGATAAGCAGTATATTGTCAAAGTGAAACTCTGAAAACCAACCCAGAGAAGTGTCGGGTGCTGTGGGAAAGCCCCAGCTTTCCAATAGGCAGGAACCTCTAGCCCCTTCTCTCTAGCACCCTCCATGCAGCTTCTTATTCCCAGGAGCCCCTTTGAGGTGTTATGTTACAATTCAGTGGGGTGAGACTCACTCTGTCTCTGTTGGAGGCCAGCCTCAGGGGACCTGCATTGTTTAAGACTTGCTTACATTGAGACCCGGTGCCCTATACTGCCCATACCTCCTCTCCCTGCTTGGTCTGTTGGGTTGGTGCTCCTGGGGGTGTTCTGTGTGATGCTCTCCGGGGCTCTTGCTCTGACCATGGTCTAATCCTGCTTTTGTTTTAAGGCTTAGTTGGGTGTCCTGTCCATGCTCTCCCAGCCCCTGGCCCTTATTTTGCCTTTGCGGTGCCCCTTCATGGTGGACCAGCTGGACCCAGAGGCCTCACCCATACCCTAGCTGAGATAGGCTCTTCCAACTCCCTCTGTTCTCCTCCTTTCCAGCCAGCCACAGAGTCCAACTGCAAAGAAGGCCAGGAAGACAGAGTAAGAACTGCCACACTCCTTCTTCTAGGTCCAAGGTATTTACAGAGTGTCTAACATGGGAGGCTCTGAACCAAGTATGTGTGAGTGCAAGTGTGCGTGTATGTGTGCATGTGTGTGCATGTGTGTGTGTGTGTGTTGGGGCGGGGAGGGTGCTGGGTGTGTTGTGGAGGTCCTCTAAGGGGCTAGATGGAGAATCATCTTTCTTGACTCATCTCATATCTTCCAAAAGAGTAAAACTGAGGACTACTTGAATATTCTATAGAACACACTGCAAATGGTCAATATTGACAGACAGAGAAGCTGCATTTCTGAATCCCCAGATTTTCTCAAAAGTTGGGTCCCAGGGGTCTGGAGGAAACCCCAGACTTGGCTGCTCAGTCTCCTCACGAAGCCTTGGCTTTGCCTCCTGCGGCTTGTTGGCTGGGAGCTGGTAGTAATCAGGAAAAGTCTACAGTTCTCAAGGTCTTCCTCCTCATCTCACCTTAACAAGGACAGAGAGCCAGCTGAGCCTGCCCTCCCGCCGCCTCTGTGCTGTTTGTTAGCCTTGCAGCTTATTATTAAAGGCGCCACAGAGCTAATCACCTCCCTGGTGGACACCCCTCCTCCCCCTGGCTCCTGCTCCTACATCGTCTGCATTTGACCTGACTTCCCAGGGTGCCCAGGCTGCCTGGGGAGGAGCAGAAGTGAGCCCACCTGGGCAGGACTGGGGGATCACCTCCCCCAGGAGCGTGAGCTCTATCCTGAGCCCCCAAAGACAGGCATGGGCAAGGTAAAGGGGTGGGAGGAGAGGGGAGAGGGAATGAGAGGGAGGAAGAATTTGGGAAAAGCGCTGTAAGCCAAAACTGCCTTGGTGCTTATTCTACTCTGGTTAAGCCCTTATTAGTAACATGCAGGCAGATACACACAGGGAAAGGAAGGAGGAGCAGGGGGTGACGGAGCTCCCCTTCCACAGATCAATGCCGGGAGGTGGAGGAGAGTCATTAGCATTCCTCTCCTTCCCCCTAAAACACAGCAGAAGGAAAACAAACTTCGGTTCCAGTGACAGGAACTTAGCCCGAGGAGGAACTTCCTCACCATGAGGGCTTGTTTCCTTGGATGATTTCCACGCATCCCTGCAGCCCAGCTAGTCCTCCCCAGTTGTCCCTTACGCTCTCCTGCTCAAACCCTCTCAGCAGCCTCCACTGGGAAGGAGGAAGTCCAAACACGGGGCTTGAAGTTCAAGCCCTGCTCTCCCCACTTCAGGAAACTGTCTTGGCCTAAACAAGCCCTCCCCTCCCTGCAAAGCCAGCTGGGTACTCCAGACACAGTGCTCCCTCTTCCTCTAGCCTCCCCTTCCCCTGGTACCCAGCCTCATTCCAGGAGCAGGGCTCATGCCTTACAGATATCTGAGTCACCTTGCTCCTATGTGCAGTATCTTCTATAGAGAAGGTGCTCGGTAGATACACGTTTAGCACTAGGGACAATGTGAGGCCCGGTGTTCTTGTTGTTTGTAGGATATTATGATCAGAGTTCTAGAATAATAAGGAAGAAGGGCAAAAAAAGAGAAAACATCAGTTATAGAGCCTTATTACCTCATTTCTCCCTCATTGTCTCATTTCACCTCAAGGGACAGGCCTTAATATCCCCATTTCATGCATTTGCTTAGTGAGGCCCTTAGCCAGTGAGTGGAGGTGCTCTGGGGTGTGAACTGAGGTCTAACCCCGAAGCCTGAATCCTTCACTGTATGATAATCCCCTTGGCCCAAACTCCCTTGGAAGTGAGCTCAACTTGACCAAGTTCTTCTAGGAAAGAACTTCCACAGGATTTGTAAAATGATGAAGCAAGTAGGATGTCACCTTTCATATCATATCCATATCCCCTTGGGAAGAATCCCACTTCACTGAGTGATATCTGGTTAATTCCACAAGCGTTCAGTAAGGAACGGAGTGCAAACTATACGTCAGGTTCTGCTTTAGGTGACAGAAATACAGCCCTGAACAAGACAAATGACATGCCCTACCCCCTCAACAACAAAAACAGCCCAGTTAAAAAATGGGTAAAAACTTGAATAGGAATTTCTTCAGAGAGGATACACAACGGCCAATAAGCACATGAAAAGATGCTCCACATCATGAATCGTTAGGGAAATGCAAGTCCACACCACAGTGAGATATCACCTCATGCTCATTTGAATGGCTACTATTAAAAACAAACAAAAGCGAAAAGAAGAAAAGAGAAGTGTTGGTGAGGATGTGGAGAAACTGGAACCCTTGTGCCCTGCTGGTGGGCTTGTAGAATGGTGCAGCCTCTATACAAAACAGCCTGGTGTTTCCTCAAACATTAAAGATAAAATTACCACGTGATCCAGCAACTCCAATTCTGGGTAGACATATGCAACAGAACTGAAAGCAAGACTGTGGAGAGAGATGTGCACAGCTATGCTCATAGCAGCAGTGTTCACAACAGCGAGAGGGTGTAGGCTGGGCTGAGGGACTGCCCCCCCCCCCCCCACACACACACCCCTCTGCACGAATTTCGTGCATTGGGCCTCTAGTATAAATATAACCACACAGTGTTTGACTTTCTATGACTGGCTTATTTCACTTGGCATAATCTTTAAGGTCCATTCATGTTGTAACCTGAATCAGAATTTTCTTCCTTTTAAGACAGAATAATATTGCATTTCATGGATCTATGAGGGCTGCTTCCCCCCTCTTAGCTGTTGTGAATACTGCTGCTATGAGCCTAGCTGTGCACATCTTTCTCCACAGTCTTACTTTCAGTTCTATTGCATATGTCTACCCAGAATTGGAGTTGTTGGATCACCTGGTAATTTTATCTTTAATGTTTGAGGAACCACCAGGCTGTTTTCTATAGAGGCTGCACCATTCTACACACCCTCTTGCAATCTGGGACTCTTCAGGGGATGTCTGACTGCTGGTTTAGGCCCAATCCCACAGTCTGGGACCACTGGCTCCTAACCACTCTGCCTGCCTGACCACCCCTAACCACCTCTCTTCAGACCCTGCTCACCATGGTGACTGCCTCTGCCTCGCCCCCACCTCCCAGCCTCATCCAGAAGGTTGCCTAGAAAACATCCAGAATGATGTCCGGAGGGTTGTTCAGCTATCTGGTCTAATTAGCATATTATGCTTTTATTATTATAGATTATTATCTTAACTAATAAAAGCATAATATTGAAATTGACCATTTCTTTGGGACGCCCAACAGCCAATCAGAGCGATTGTATGCCAATTAACCCAGCCAACATGGCGGCCGCCACACATGGAGTAAACAGCAGCTTCCATTGCAGCAGGAGTAAAAGTGAATCTGTCTGTGCACCAGCTCCACTTATTCTGCCTCAAAGCAAAACATGTTTGCAACATTGTATAAATCATAGAATCCTCGGGAGCTGGAGGAAACAGCAGGCCTGGCCTGAGTCTAAGAGTAACAACATTGTTTCATTATAAAAGCCAAGAGCTGAAGCAGAAACGAGGCTTCTTATTAGGCCTCACCTTAAAGGAACAGCATCAATTATAGAAGATAAACAAACCCCAGAAACCTGCGTCCAGCCAGCCTTGCTGGGACATTGGGTCAATGGGAGCTGTGGGCAGCCTTAAAGCTCGTCACCCAGGCTGGTCAGGCACACCAGCAGGTGGACATCCCCAGAGGGGTCCCAGACTGTGAGAGGGCACAGGCCAGGCTGAGGGACCTCCCAAGTGCACAGAGCAGCTGCAGGGCAGAATAGCACAGGACCCAGGACCGGAGAGTGGGAAAGAGGTGGCAGGGTTGGCAGCCTGCTTGGCGGCTCCCCAGGCCCTTTGCAGGGCACCGGGGAGCAAGAAAGAGGCAGTGGGGACCAGGGGCCTGCTTGGTGGCTCCTCAGGCCCTTTCAGGGGCACTGGGGAGCGGGTAAGAGGTGGCAGGGGGTCGGCGGCCTGCTTGGTGGGCTTCCCAGGCCCCTTGCAGGGCACCAGGGAGTGGGAAAGCAAGGCAGCGGGATGGGGAGTGGGAAAGAGATGGTGGGGGGTCTCGGCCTGCTTGGTGGCTGCCCAGGCCCTTTGCTGGGCACTGGGGAGCAGGAAAGAGGTGGCAGCCTGCTTGCCGGCTGCCCAGGCCCTTTGAGGGGTATCGGGGAGTGGGAAAGA
>PVJC01000885.1:0-107148 GCA_004026665.1 Murina feae | reverse complement strand
GTTATTTCTTAACTAAGTCCATCTATAATTTCTCCAAAGATAAATATTTCCCTCACTAGCACATATGTTGTGGACTCTATTATCTTTACTTTCTTGAAAGTTGGGGCTATTGGGACCATTTCAGCAATTCAGCACATCAGCTCCTCATGAGTCCTGTAAGTGCACTCAGTAACTAGGCACGTAACAAGCCTGCAGAGCAGGACCCAGGGACACGGACACATGCAGAACCACCAGAATCTCTCCTATGGTCCCTTCACTATCTGGAGTTCAAGTCCCTACTGACTGTGTTGGTTCAGCTCCTTCTAATTTGAAGAAAATCTGCATTAATTAAAGAGAAACATGCAAATTGGTGTCACTCCACTACACCCAAGCCACACCCACCAGCCAATCAGAGTGATTGCATGCAAATTAACCCAACCAAGATGGCAGCCGGCAGCCACAGAGCTGGAGCAAGCAAGAGGCTTGATTGCCCTGACAGTGGAGGAAGCCAAGTTTCCTGCCTGCTTTGGCCAGCTGTGGCCTCTACTGAAGGCAACAAAGTTTCAATTATAGAAGATAAATAAATCCCAGATACCTGCTTCCAGCCAGCCTCGCTGGGACCTTGGGTCACTGGGAACCATGGCCAGCCTGCAAATAGCCATCAGCCCCTCACCCAGGATGGACATACCCTAATGGAGTGAGGGTTCCTGTTGGGGGGCTTGGCCAGCCTGCAAACAACTATCAGCCACTCACCCAGATTGACCAGGCACCCCAGCAGGAACCCCCACCCTGAAAGGGATGTAGCCAGACTGAAAATAGCCCTCAGCCCCTCACGCAGGCTGGCCAGGCACCCCAGTGGGGACCCCTACCCTGTAGGACATATGGCAGCCTGCAAACAGCCATTAGCCCCTCAACGAGGCTGGTCAGGCACCCCAGCAGAGAACCCCACCCTGAAGGGGCTGTGGCCATTCTGCAAACAGTCATCAGCCACTCATCCAGGCTGGTCACACCCTCATGGGGTGAGGGTCTCTGCTGGGGAGCTTGGCCAGCCTGCAAACAGCCATCAGCCCCTCACCCAGGCTGGCCAGACACCCCAGCGGGAATGCCACCCTGATTCAGGACACCCTTTAGGGCAAACCAGCTGGCTCCCATACATGTACTAGCTCTCCATCCTATATAATAAAAGAGTAATAGGAAAATTGACTCTAACAGTAGAAAGACTGGGAATGACTGGTCACTATGACACACACTGACCATCGGGGGGCAGATGCTCAATGCAGGTGCTGCCCCCTGGTTCTCAGTGCACTCCCACAGGGGGAGCTCTGCTCAGCCACAAGCCAGGCTGCTGGCTGCCAGTACAGTGGTGGTGGTAGGAGCCTCTCCCACCTCCTCAGCAGAGCTAAGGATGTCTGACTGCAGCTTAGGTCTTCTCCCTGCTGGCAAGTGGACATCTCCTGAGGGCTCCCAGGCTGCCAGAGGGATGTCTGATTGCCAGCTTAGGCCTGATTGCCTGGGGAACAAGGGGTCTAAGCCACCATGTGGACATCCCCCAAAGGTTCCCAGAAGGTGAGAGAGCAAGGCTGGGCTGAGGGACCCATCCAAGTGCACAAATTTTTGTGCACTGGGCCTCTAGTTATATAATAATCATCATCATCATCATCTACACAACTCTCACTGTCTGTTGGTTGCTATCAGAACATATTTGCCTCCTTACATGCCATTATTTTTTCTTACTATAGTTATTTCTAAATACTTGTGATTTTAATCTAATTTTACTTAAAGTTTAAGAACTTATCTTTACTTCAAAATACCGTATCTCTTTCATATAAAGTCATTGTAAAATAAAAAATTCCAAAATGTCACCATCAGAGATATACATTGTACCTCTCATGCACACACACAAATATGTATACAAATATACAAAAAAATTAGAACACAGAACACACATACTAATATATCCCCCTATTCTTACCTAACACAGCACAATGAGAGCAATTTCTCTGTTGGAGTCTCAGCCTAAAAAGGAACATATGTGGTATTTTCATAATTATAATTTTAGTGGAAGAAGAAATAGATTAGCTTATAATTTTATGTGTTCATTAGAATTAATTAAATCGCTATCATTAGGTCTTTAGAGTCCTTTCAATATTGTACCATTGTAACACTGTAATAAAAATTTTTTGCACATAAATCTTTTTCCACATTTATAATTACCCATTTAAGAGAGATCCTTAGATATAAACCACATGGCTTCTAACATAACTGAAAATGTATTTAATAGAATTAAATTTTTTCTTTGTATTTTTTGAGAGCCTCAATTATTATGGGCATTATAATCCTGCCATGCTTTTGTACTTATGCATAATAACATGTCTTACATAATTTGTGGACATTTATCTGAAATCTAAATTTATCCGTGAACTTCTCATGTAGCCATTTCAAATATTTTAGTTATTTCTTGTCAACTTATTTGTCATGGTCATTGTTAATCTTTTTTTTTTTTAATCACAAGTTTAGGTTGGACTGTATCCCAATTTTCTTCACATTTTATGATTCTCTTTTCTGAAAATAATTGTTTTTACCATTGAATGAAGGTGTTATTGTCCTTTACATGCATGGCATTCAATATATCCATGTATCTCTTATGGTTTCTAATTTATAAAGCAACATATCTTTGTGGATAAGAAGTAGTAGATCTCTTTTGTATGCCTTCTAAGTGTAAGTGTTTCCTGTGAGGCAAATTAAATCTATGAAACATTCCTCTTTAGGCTGGACTCTAAGTTAATGTCATCTAAGGATGCTCAGTGAACCTTTCACTTGTGACTCTTCTATTATCTGCCTCTGGACTGCCACATTCTTGCACCTAATTTGAGTAACAGTATAATTTCTGTTGCCTTTATTTTTTGCACATTTCTGAAATGTGCTTAAGCCAGATGTTTAAAAAATTTTTGACAGTAGCATATTGTGCTCACATGCAAAGTTGACCCCATCTACCTTATTTTTAAAAGTATATACTTCTTTTGGACATACTAGTAGTTACTATCCCATTCTGTGTCAATTAATATCATATTATTAATTATTTGTGGATGTGCCAGGTAGCACAATTTTATCTTCAATAACATAAGCCCTGATTCAAATTGGTTTAAATAAAAGAGAATTTAATATTTCATTCATTAGCAAATGCAGAAGTTTGGAAAGTTTAGGGTTGACTGACTGAGTACTTCTGTGATATGGTTAGGAACTCGAGTTCTGTACAACTGTCCTCAGACCATCCATAGGTCCAACTCCATCATGGAATTGATTTACTGCATTGTGAGACGTTACCAGAGAACCTTTATCCTAGATCTCTTAAGTAGGAAAATAATTATATCTCTCCAACAATAAAATACAAGTTTCCCTTTGCAGCCTAATTTGAAAACTTAAGATGCATGCCCCCATTCCCCAGGGCTGCAGTCTCTGAACTTTTAAATTCATCCCTGAAACTGAAGCTGCTGTAAATTCATCTCATCTATTTCTTCATTATTCATAGCTGGAGTATTTACATACAATAAGTTAAGATTAGATAAATCATCTCTCTACATCCTCCATATTTCCCCCTACATTTGCTGTTATTTCACTTTATTCTTACCAACCACTGGAATGTTTCTGAAAAGTTATTTGAGTTCCATGAGTCCCACAAGTTTATGAAATCCAAGTACTGTATCTGTTAGAGAGGATTCAGAATGTATATTTTGAAATTCTAGGAGAAGTCCTATCCTATATTTTAAAAAGCTTGTGGTCGTGATGCCCTCATGCCATAACAACCGATCACCAGGAGTCTGTGTGAGTGGCAGGCATGCGCGGGTGGGCAGGGACTTGATGCTGCGTTCCCATGGGCATTGGTGGGGACTTGACCAGGAGGTGCATTGGAGGAGTCCCACAGTGCCAGCTGCAGTGCAGGACTCAGAGGAGATCCGGGCAGTGCCAGCCCCACAGGGCAGGACTCTGGGACTTGGGGGAAGTCCTGCACAGCACTGGCATGGGCTTGATGATATGTCCCCATGGGTGCCAGCAATGGCTTGACAGAGTCCTTGCAGGTGCCAGCAGGAGTCTTGTCTCCTGTGATTTGGAAGAATGGGTGGGCGGGGCTGTGTGCATGGCGAGGCTTGTGTGGCTGGGCAGGGACTTGACTCTGGGTCTTGAGGCGCTGGCAAAGACTCTGATAAGAGGGAGGACTGAGCTGGATGCCCACACCCAGGAATTGGCTCTGGGTCTTGTGGCAATGGCAGGACTTGACAATGGGTCTCTGTAGGTGATAAATTTATATATTATTTTTATATACATTTTACTACTTTTCTTCATCTCTGATACTTCTATTATAAAGGGCAAATACAAATATTAAAATATTTTCTCCAATTAATTTTTTTAATGTGCATGAATTTTGTGCACCAGGACACTAGTTATTAAAATAAAAGTCCCATTTGACATATTTAAGCCAGCATTTCCCAAACTTGCTCTCTCATGGAACTTCCATGTTGCATATTGGCTCTTGAACTTATGGCAATAATGCTTGCAAGTGGACACTTGGAAAAGCCTCTCTGTTGGATATAAGTTATTTCCACTTGACATTTCAACTCCTGTTCCATACTCTGGTAGACAGGAATATTTCTGCTAAGATTTCAGGTGTCAGAGTAGATAAATTTCCCATATCATATGAGGCACACTCAATTCTAAGTCAAGAGCCAGTGACATGGACATCTTCTAATCCATGATTAGAAAAATCAATTCACGTTGTCAAATATCAAGTCCAGAATCAGCAGTTTGTTTTCCACTGTTTTTCCCCAATTCCCTCTCCTTTGAGTTGGAGTGGTAAGTAGGAAAAGGAAATGTCCCAAGTCTCTGAGTTCAGTCTTCTTTCAAGCACTTCTACATCTCAAGTGTTGCTGTCCAGATTACTTCAGTTACTCCTTTGGGTCAGCCCTGTGATCCAGGAGAGTCCGGCAGTCCCATGGGAGAGAGATCCTGCAAGCAAGCTTTCTGCGTACAGGCTGCCTCTCTCCAGGCCCCACATGACTCGCACGGCTCATTTACTTTTTTTTCAGCCATCGCAACCTTCCTGCCCCAGCTTTCCACAGACCAGAACGTCTACAACAGTGTCTATATGTGGCCTCTACAAAACATGCTATTCATATATCTAGCTTGTGGAGTTGGAGTATTTTCCCACTAGATATCTGTTTGAATCCATTTTTCCTCAATTATATACATTTTCTTTAATTTTATTTTATTATTTTTATGCTGGCCTTTCTAGGATTGTTAAATACTATACACCAAGTTGCTTTAATTATCATGAGCACTGATTATTTAAACATCTTCTCAGGATCACTGCATGTTCTCTATTTTTATCCAACAACCTTGCAAGGTAAGTATTGTTATGGCCACTTTGTAGTAGAGAAAACTGAAGCTGAACTGACCCCTGTCTATGACCACACAGCAGGTAACTAGCAAAACTGCACCAAGAGGGCTCTGGCTTGTCTGTGTGCCCTTTCTACTAAGCTGAGGGAACTGCCTGCTTCATTTTGACATGAAAACAGTATAATCATTATGGGTATAGCTAGGCCCTCCTCACAGTTGTCCATTGAGGTTCACTGGTTGAACACTTGCTACGTGCTAAACTCTGCAGCAAGATCTTTAAAAGCTTATCTTTAATAGCCCTGCCTCCTATTTAGAATTACCTGAAGCACTTAAAAATATCAATGTATATACTAGAGACCCAATCCACAAAATTCGAGCAAGAGTAGGCCTTCCTTCCCCTGGCTGCCAGCACCGGCTTCCCTCTGGCACCCGGAACCTGAGCTTCCCTCCCTCTGGCCACCAGCAAGTACCAGGAACCCAGGCTTCCTTTGCAGACCCAGCTTAATCCGGAAGGACAGAAGGACATCCAGAAGGACATTTGGTCTGTGTGTGTGTGTGTGTGTGTCTGTGTTTAATATACATATATTTAATATATTTTAATATATTCTATTGATTTTTTTACAGAGAGGAAGGGAGAGGGATAGAGTGAACATTGATCAGCTGCCTCCTGCACACCCCCTACTGAGGATGTGCCTGCAAACAAGGTACATGCCCCTGACTGGAATTGAACCTGGGACCCTTCAGTCCGCAGTCCCCAAGCTGATGCTCTATCCACTGAGCTAAACTGGTCAAGGCTGAATATATATTTTTAAAAGTTCCTCAGTAATATCCAATCTAGAGGAAGAGTTAAGAACCATGAAACTAAATGGTTTAATAATAGCAATTTTATTGTCTATTTGCCACTAGATCTAGAATCCCCTGATTCCAACCCCAGTTATCTGGCTTTTAGTCTGAGGCCTCCAAGAGTTTTTGCTGTGAAAATACACAAAGTCTTTAAAAGACACTGTGATCATGTGTCATCCCCGACTCTCCTGAAACAGCTGGGTGGTGGGTAGAACTCTGCAGCTTCCTGGAATCAGCTCCTCTCCCTGTACTCCTCAGAGCTCTGGGAAAGCCCTGAGAGCTGGTAAAACCAGTCACTTCCCCAGGGAGGCACCTTGGAGCTTCCCACAAGCTCATTTCTCACCCCTCTTTTCCCTCCTCTACCTAAGTCAGCTTTTCTTCAAACGACCAGCTTTCAAGAGATTCAGAAAATTTTATTTGTTTTAAACAGACAGTAATTTACATGACAGTAATTAAATGGGCCTTGAGTACATATCTCCCACCATGCAGCTTCTCTCCCTAGACCAGGCTGCTTCCTCAGTACCTTCCCAGAGATGTCCTTTCCTAAAGGACAGGGTGACCTCTAGCCAGATTGCTGTCCTTTTTCACAGAGTTGGTAGCACCCATAACCACTCTTTACCTCTTACTTTTTCCACTGGACAGCATATTTTGGATATCTTCTTGTGTCAGTATACAGATGCAAGGTGCTTCCTCATTCTTTTCTATGTCTCTGTGCTCTCTCTATCTCAATATTCTACTGATAGTTATTTCTAATATTTTATCTTTTATTACAGACAAGTTTCTAAACAAATTTGTTTCATTAGTTTGCCCAGGTGAAGTATATTTTACAATAAATTTCTAGAAATTAAATTGCTGAGTCGAAGTATGCACATTTGTTAACTTTGATGATTTAAAAGGATTTCTTCAGAGGTTGTACCAGTTTTCCCTCTGACCCACATATGTGAGAACGTGGCTTTCCTCAGGTTCTCAGAGGCGCAGCGTACGGTTAATGTCTTCATCTGGATGTCAATGGAACAGGTGAAAATGCCCTTTCAGCACAAGGTTTTGTTTGCTGATTTCTTACTATAGTCAAGTTTTAGAAGCTAAGTTTTAAAGCTATAGTTTCCTATATTTCTTTTGTATTAATTCACTGCATTGCATTAATCAAACTTTTTATTTATTATTGTGATAGTTTGTTTCAATATAAACTTAAAAGATTAACACATGGGTTATCCAGGGAATCCACCCACTGTTTACAACAGTTGTCCATGAAAAAAATAATCAACTATTCTTCTATGTAACAGAATGGTAGCATGCTTGAAAAGCATCAGCATAGAGCCTGGGCCCCATGAGCCTGTACCAGATAGGTCATACCCTAGGGAACGAACAGGTCCTCACAGTCACAGTGCCCCACAGCGGTGCTTCCTGGAACTACATGCTCGTCCCCTTTCAGGAACTGATTTCTTTCCCTAATTGTTCTTGGACCGAAGGTTATTAAAAAGGCTATAATAAAAGAGTGAGCATTTTAGAAGGTTTTTTGAATTTTATAATTTTCCATTGCATCAGGGAGCCAAATCCTCTCTGTGTTTCTGATGAAGTACAGCTAACACTCAAGGCCATTAGCAATCAGTGTTTGCCAACATACAGCTTTCAGATGTGAAAGCAAAGCCACGGGTGTGTGCAGGGTGCATAGCTTCAGTCCCAGGGGGCCAGTTGGAATGAGACGCCGGGCCTCTAGTCCTCCGCATAAAGGGCTCTCTTATTCCTCTTTGCTTTCACGCGTTAAAGTTCATGTTCCTCTGACTTTGAAGCTACGCTATGGCACTGACACCAACAGTTATCCTGAAGGGCCATTCTGACCTTCCAACTACTGTTTCCTTTCCTCTGAATGGGCCTCAGGCCTGTAGCTTAACATTCCATTAACTTCGTCATGATGAGCCCCTCTGTGGGAACCATGCGGCCCCAGTCCCGGACTCCCCTCACGACTGAGGCTCTCGTTGGCTCAGCTGATGGGGTATTGGCCGCTGACAGTCTTCAGCTGAGTCCGTATCTGAACATTCTCCTTGTAGAACAGAACTTTCCTGCCCAAGGTTATGTCTTCTCCCAGGACCTGTGACCTAAGACTGCTTCCTCTGTGGGGGAGTCTGGACAAGACTTAGCCTCTTATCACAGTTTGGACAACTTCAAGGAGCTCTCCTGCTCCGGAGGTCCACATGAGACCAGCTGAGGTTTGGGTTACGATTGTGTCATAGCCCCAGTTCCTCCTTCTGCCTTGCTTTGCTACCTTTTCTTCCCTCAGCTATTGCCGACTTCAAGAGCACCTCCCAACAGTCCTCCCACCTCCAGTCTTTGTGCCAGAGTCTGCCACAAAGACCGTGTGCAGCGCCCAGGGCTCCGTTCTAACGAGGAGCACTGGTTCCTGCTATGTGCATTCATTTGCTGATGACAATCATTGGCCCATTTGTCATCAAGCATTTATTAAAAGCCTATCACATGCCCTGTACCCACCTGAGAACACAAGGGTTAATGACAGCCAAAACAGGAAGTAAAATATCCCATGCCTCAAGATGGTTATGTTCTGTCTGGCAAAGAAGTAAGCTAATGAGCCCCCAATCATTGCTTTTAAATAGTCACTGTGCCTCCTTTCCTGCAATCCCAAAAATATTATCTGTATAGTTCTCTGCTGTGTATATGCAGCAGATACAGCAATGATCACTCTGCATATCACTGATCCCCTCTGCCAGCACTGTGATAAGTTCAGAATAAATCACTGTGAGAATCAAACACCAGAGGCACTCTATTCCCTTATTATTGATTGATATAGCGAAAGATGTATGCAGCCTCGTGGCGATGCAAGAGACATCTTGAGAATACAATGTCTGCTTTTGAATATAGTGATATCAAGAGGAATCTATCTTCTCTGCAGGCACAGAGGTTCCTACATCATATTTTGTTTTATCCTAGCTGCTCCTCAGTTTTGCTCTGGGCCTCCTGATGGGTATGGTGGGAGCCAATAAATTTTAAGAAGTTTCATGTCATGTTTGCCATTATCTAGAATTAAGGATTTAAAAAGACTGAGCAGGCCAGTGAAGGCTCCAGTCCTGGCTCAGCCACTGACCAACTATGTGACCTGAGCCTAACTCACTAGTCCTCTTTGAGCCTCATATTCTGCATTTAGAAAGTGGGACAATGTTACCTACCTTGCAAGTTTATAAACACAGAGGATTAGAAAGTGTCTTCATGTGCTCAGAAAATAAATTATTTTATTTATTGTACTTTATCTTTACTGTAAAAAAAGTAATACAGATGTACTCTGATTATTTTCTCTATGAACCACCTCCTCCAGCACCAGCCCCTCATAGGCCTTCACCACACTATTGTCTGTGTCCAAGGGTTATTCATATATGCATATAAGTTCCCCTGTTAATCTTTCCACCCCACCCGGCCCCCTTTTCATCTGAAATTTGTCAATCTGTTACATGCTTTTATGTCTCTGAATCTATTTTGTTCATTAGTTTTGTTTTTTGTTCATTAAATTCCACATGTGAGTGAGGTCATGTGATACTTATCTTTCTCTGACTGGCTTATTTCCCTTAGCATAATACTTTTCAGGTCCATCTATGTTTTTGCAGATGGTAAGAGTTCCTTCTTTTTTACAGTCTCTTAGTATTCCATTGTGTAGATGTACCACAGCTTTGTTTACACACTCATCTGCTGATGGGCACTTGGGCTGTTTCCAAATCTTAGCTATTGCAAATTGTGCTCCTATGAACATAGAGCTGCATATATTCTTTCTGATTGGTGTTTCTTGTTTCTTGGTATATATTCCTAGAAGTGGGATCATTGGGTCAAATGGAAGTTCCATTTTTAATTATTTGAGGAAACTCCATATTATTTTCCACAGGGGCTTCACCAGTCTGCATTCCTACCAGTAGGGTACTAGGGTTCCTTTTTTTCCACATCCTTACCAACACTTATAATTTGTTGATGGTGGCCATTCTGACAGGTGTGTGGTGGTACCTTATTGTCAATTTAATTTGCATCTCTTGGATGATTAGGGACTTTGAGCATTTTTTCATGTCTCTTGGCCTTCTGTATGTCCACTTTGGAGCAGTGTTTATTTAGGGCTCTTGCCCATTTCTTTTTCATTGGATTATTTGTCTTTTGTTAAGTGTATGAATTCTTTATATAGTTTGGAAATTAACCCCTTATTAGATGTATCATTAGCAAATATTCTCTCCCATGCAGTGGGCTCTCTTTTCATTTTGTTGATGGTTTCTTTTGCAGAAAATTTTTATTTTAATGTAGTCTTATTTGTTATTTTCTCCTTAATTTCCCTTGACTTGGGGGATATACTGGTAAACATATTGCTACAAGAGATGTCTCAGATTTTGCTACCTCTGGTCTCTTCTAAGATTTTTATAGTTTCATGATTGAAATTTAAGTCTATTATCTATTTTGAGTCTAGTTTCATTTTTTGGCACATACCTGTCCAATTTTCTCTACACCATTTATTGAAGAGACAGCCATACTTCATTGCATGCTCTTGCCTTCTTTATCAAATATTAAATGGATAAATAAAATAAGAGGATATGACTCTGATAAACATATATACACCAAATACAGGACCATCCAAATATAAAAACAAACAAACAAACAAAATTCTGGAGTATTTTAACATATAGATTAATAGCAATAAAATTATAGTATGGGACTTTAACACCCCTGGGACTTTGACATCACTGGATAGATATTATAGACAAAAATTCAAAAAAGAAACAGTGATCCTAAAGGCTACACTAAGTCAGATGGAATTGACATTTATGGAACATTTCATCTCAAAGCTAAAGAATATACATTCTTCTCAAGTCCACATGGGACATTTTCAAAGATAGACCACACTGTAGGACACAAACTAAGTCTATACAAGTTCAGGAATATTGAAATCATATTAAGCATCTTCTCAGTCACAATGACATGAAATTAGAAATCAACTAAAATAAAAACACTCAAATACATTAAAACACATGAAGGCTAAATTGCAGGTTATTAAACAATTAATGAGTTATCAAACAGATGAAGGAGGAAATAAAAAACATACTGGAAAAAAATGAAAATGAACACACAATCACTCAAAGTCTGGGATACAAGAAAAACATTCCTGAGAGTGAACGTCACAGCATAACAAGCTAACCTATACAAAACAAAAAAATAGTTCAAATAAACTATATAACACTACAACTTAAAGAATTAGAAAGAGAACAAGAAGAAAAATCAAGAGTAAGTAGAAAGAAGGACATAACAAATATCAGAGTGGAAATAAATGACATAGAGACTAAAAATTAACAACAAAACAAAAAACAAAACAAAACAATGCAAAAGATCAATAAAATTAAGAGCTGATTTTTTTTGAAAAGATAAACAATTGATGGACATTTAGCCAGACTCATCAAGAAACAAAGAGAGAGAACCCAAATAAACAAAATTAGAAATGAAAGAGAACTAACAACTGACTCCACAAAGAATCCTGAAAAAATACTATGAACAACTATATGCCAACAAGCTGGACAAGCTGGATGAAATGGACATACTCCTAGAAAAAAATGCAATCTTCCAAAACTCAATCAGGAAGAATTAGAAAATTTGAATAGACCAATTTAAGCAATAATAGTAATAAAAGATATTCCAAATAAAAGCCCTGATCCAGAAAGCTTCCTTGTGGAGTTTTGCCAAACACTCTAAGAAGAAATAATAACACCTATGCTTCTCAATCTATTGCAAAAAATCCAAGAGGAATGAGTTCTTTTTACAAGGTTAGCATTATCCTAATTCTAAATTGAATAAAGACACTCCAAAGAAAGAGAAGTACAGGCCAAAATCTCTGAAGAACATAGATGCTAAAACCCTCAACAAAATATTAGCAAATCAAATTCAACAATATATTAAAAAGATCATACACCGTGACCAAGTGCGATTTATTCTGGAGATGCAAGGCTGGTATTATATTTGCAAATCAATAAATGTGATATATCACAAAAATAAATTGGAAGACAAAAATCCCATCAATTGATGCACAAAGAGCATTTAACAAAGTCCAACACCTATTCACCCTCTATAACAAAAGGCTAATATGAAAATTGTTCCCTTGGGAGTTCAACCGTCCACTATGACATGTGCTGACCACCAGAGGCAGAGCAGAATAAAGGAAGGCCCCAGCCAGTAACCAGATGCTGGGGGAGAAAGGCCCCTGCCAACAACCAACAGCCGGGAAAAGGAAGGCCCCATTGACTCTGATCACTGGCCAGGCTTAGGGACCCTACCTATGCATGATTTTCATGTACTGGGCCTCTGGTTTATTGATAGTATTACAGATTTCTCCCATTTACCTTCCTTTACACCCCTTTTTCCAATCCCTACCCATCCACCCAGGTCTTCACCACCCTATTGCTGTGTCCATGGGCTGAGCTTATAAGTTCTTTGGTTTATTTCTTTTTGTGCCCCTGAGGCAGGTCTGTCTGTTCCATGCCCCACGTTTCATGTCTTATTTTGTTAGATAATTTCATTTTGTTCATTAGATTCCACAAATGAGATCATGCAGTATTTCTCAGATTGGCTTATTTCACTTACCATAATATTTTCCAGGTCCACCCATACTGTACCAAGGGCCAACACCTTTTTGATAAAAACTTTCAGCAAAGTGAGAATAGAGGGATCATACCTGAACACAATGAAGGCCATATTTGACCAACCTACAATCAACATCGTACTCAATGGGCTAAAACTAAAACTATTTCCTCTATGAACAGAAAAAAAACAGGGATGTCTGCTTTCACCACTCTTATTTAACATAGTTCTGGAAGTCCTACTCACAGTGATCAGACAAGAAGAAATAAAAGACATCCAACTTGAAAAGAAAGAAGTAAAAATGTCATTATTTGTAGATAAAATTATTTTATACATAGAAAACCCTAAAGAATCTCCCCCAAAACTACTGGATTTAATAAATGAATTTGGCAACATAAAAAGGACACAAAATTAACACCAAGAAATCTATGGCAATTTTATACAGCAGCAATGAACTCTCAGAAAGAGAATCTAAAAATAAATAAATAAATAACCTCATTTACCATTGCAACAACAAATTCAGATACTTAGGGATATGCTTAACCAATGAAGTAAAAAACCTGTGCTCAGCAGACTACAAGATGTTAAAAAAAAAGAGATAGAGAAATATATAAGCAAATAAAACAAGATACTGTGTTCATGGACTGGTAGAATCAACATTGTTAAAATGCCTATACCACCCAAAGCAGTCTATAGATTCAGTGCAATCCCCATTAAAATACCAATAGTATATTTCACAGACCTAGAACAAACTATCCAAAAATTCATCTGGAATTTAAAAAAAAAAAAGACCCCCAATAGCCTCAGCAATCTTGAGAACAAACAAAGTTGGAGGAATCATAATACCAGGTATTATGTTATACTGCAAAACCACTGTACTCAAAACAGCTTATTACTGGCACAAGAATAGGCATATAGATCAAAGAAATAGAAGAGAGAATCCAGAAATTGACCCCAGCATTTCTTTTGAATTCATATTTTAAAATAAATAGATTTAAATCAATTACCCTAGCTAAAATATTTAATCAATAACAATATATGCACTCCCCTCTATTGTTATAATTGGAATACATCCTTGTGGTCCTAGAGGAAAACCTGGCTGGTAAATGTGCTGTGTGGTCTGTCTTTAGAATAACACCTTGGGGGGTAAGATTGGGCAAAACTCCGGTTGCTACTACTCCTTAGAGAAAGTTCCTCTGGTAGTAGAGCTTCAGTCCATGGACGGTTTCCTTTTCCCAACACAGATTCTGGTATAGAGGACGCTCATGTGAATTTCTTTCCCTATAGATGGACTGAGGTCATTGGCCTAGGAATTTCAATGTCTAACACAATTTAATGTGATTGCATTTGTTATATTTTTAAATTTGCTATATTTGACTAAAGGAAATAATTGTTTAAAGAATAAGAGAAAGATCAGAAGGAAGAGGAATAGAAGGACTATCAATTGACACATATACTAGTAATCCTCACAGCCAGCTGGTAAAGAAGTTTATTATGATTCTCATGTGATAAATGAATAAGGTGAGCCTCACAATGCAGAAAAGACTGTCTTAAGGAAACTGTATTAAGAAGTAATAGAGTAGGACCTCAAATTCAGGTTTTAGAACTGAAAGCTTAGCCTTTCTTCTGCTTCCCTTTGGTATTACTAGTATAAAGAACCACTTGGGACTATCCCTTCTGGTGCTTCCTATATTCTGCAGCACAATGCTGTGTGGGAAATGTGGAATATACTCAGCTACATTTTGCTAAATGAGTTATCTTATTGTGGCAAAGAAATACATTTCTAAACTCTAACTTATTTATGCAAATTATGCATTTCTGAGAAGTAGCAAAGTAGGCAGGGATTTCCTAAATTAGTTTTCCCACAAGTTCCTCATTAATAACTCTCCTGTTTTATTAAAAATCTATTAGGATTTCTAATATATTTTTGAAAAATTCCATTCAAGAACCACTAATTAGAGTGATATCAACTTTGTTGCCAATGATTGCTGGTTATTAATTCATAACTCTTCTAGCATTTGTTTAGTTCAGCAAACATGCTATGCCTATCACACTGTATGCCCTGGGAGAAGAAAGGAGAGTAATGAGAAATGATTTAAGAAGAAAACAACTGTGTCTTACAACTCTTAGAATTAAAGTTCTACTATATAGTGTTCTTAATTTTCTTTCTTTTCTCATGTATTTCATTTATTTTGTCTGATATTCTTCCTAGTGCAGTCAGTGTCTGAATCCAGAAGACTTAAAGGATTCTAACAAACAAAAACAAAATAGAAACAGACTTATAGATACATAAAACAGACTTACAGGTATTAGAGGGGAGGGGTTTGGGGGACTGGATGATAAAAGTAAAGGGATTAAACAAAAAACAAACGCATAGACACAGAAACATTATGGTGATTACCAGAGAGAAAGGAGGGTGGGGAGACAGAGGAGGGTAAAGTGGAATAAATGGTGATGGAAGGAGATCTGACTCTTGGTGGTGAACATAATACAGTATACATATAATATATAATAGATTTATACACCTGAAACCTATATAATTCTATTAACTAAAGTCAACCAAAAATTAAAATATTTTTTAAAAGTAAAGGATTCTAACTCTGGACTTTAACTACCATTATGGCATGTCTTTTCTCCCTTAGAAATAATCACTAAGTATAGTATTTCATTCATTCGCTTATGCATTGAAGGTTACTTGAACACCTACTCTGTGCCATATACTCTTCATAGCACTCATAATATTAATGCACTAATTGAAAACCACATTGATGCCCTCATAGGTTCTATGACAATTTTTAGAATTTACTTACTATAAGTAAAGTATATAGCATGAAAGAAATACATGGGTGCTATTGACAAGAAAATGTTAGCTGAGTCAGAACAGCTGGAGTGCAGATGTGAGAGCTGTGTGGCAGTTTGTGGCATTTAAGTGGTTCATCATACAAGTGTTTATTGAAAGGGTGACATCTAAAGGAAGAGTTAAAGGAGTAGAGAGTGAACCCTACAGATATTGGAGGAGAGATCCAGAAATAGGACTCAGCTAGATCTTGGTGTGTTCAAGAAGAGTAAGGCAGTGAAAGTGGGCAAGAAAAGAACAGTAAAAAGTCAGAGGTGCAGGGAGTGAGTATGTCCTATGACTGTGGGGATCTTGTCTAAGGATCTTGTCTTTTCTGAGCTCAGTAGGGACCCACCATGTCAGGTTGAGTAGAGGAGAGGAATACACTTATTTTTGGTTTAAATAATGCCTCTTCCTTCTGTGTGGAGGATAGATTCCAACAAGATAAGAAGGGAAGTGGGAATAGTGTTTGGGCAGGGTGATAATAGTTTAGATCAAGGGGCAGTAATGCAGGAGTGAAAGGCATTTATGAGGTGTGAGGTGAAGAAAGGTTGCAGAGGCTATTGGAAGACTTGAGGGCTATCCACTAAGATTTCAAAGGCCTGGCAAGTTTGGCGACAAAGTCATTTTATTTTGGGCATGCTGAGTTGGTGCAAGCAAGGGACCTATTTGGACTGGGGGTGGATCTATGCATCTAGAATTCATGATATGGAAGTACTTGGAGATACACAATTGGAAACATGAGAATAACTGAGATCAAGTTAGAGAAAAGGGAATAGTCCCATAGACAATTCTGACAAGGCTGGACCACTTATACAAGAGGAAAGCCCAAACAATGAGGTGTCTAGGAAGCCACTGAAGGAGGAAATGTTTGAAGGTGGAATTACAATTATACATGTCCTGAATAATAGACAACAATAGACAAATGATATGAGTTATTAGGAATAGCCATAGTGCCTCTATATTACTTACCAAACCATAATGAGCAAAACTTACTTATTAGATGTTTATTTTCTGTCTTCTCCACCATACTATAAGGCACATTCTTTGGTTGTTTTCTGACATATGTTGAGCTCCTAGACAAGACTGGCATACAGTAGGTATACTCACAAGTATTTTTAAAGAGTAATTGAATATGTATGGAAAAAATCAAATGTAGTCAATTATTTACAGTGCAGTATGTGTTCACTTGACATAGAATCTATTGCTAAGAAGTGGGGTGTAGATAGCTAAGAGAGCTAGACTGACAAGGTACAGAATGCATTTGTAATGAAGTGAAATCAAAGGCTGGACCTAGAAACCTGAAAGTTTTTTAAAATTGACAGCAAGGTAAAGGCTGAGTTATCCAGCCAAACTGCTATTTTGTTTATTCCCTTAAGCCCAGTGGACAGCAGTTTCCTTTCTCTAAACTAATGCAATCATCCATGGTAGAGAAGCTGAAAGATATGACTCAACTTAGAGGAAACAATGGTTAAAAAACAATAGCTAAGAATGGCAGCCTGAGTTTTGGAATAAGTGAGTTATATAAAAATAAGCCAAACACCCAAATTTCTGATAAGACATCAAACAATGTGATAAGATACTGAAAATCAACAGTATTGAGTAGACACATATAATGACTCAGTAGCAATTAACTATTTCTTATCCATGATATTTAAGATTGTGATTCATTGATCAATAGTTCTCAAGGCATATTTCTCAAGAGAAATGCTAAAATCATTGAGTGTGTACAAGTATTGATGATAGAAATACATTATTTTTAGTTTTTACATCTTCTAAAGAATTAGTTGATTTTATCATATATTTTATAATTATTTTACTAAAGATAATGGTCAAATAGTGAGATGATCATTATTCTTTAATTTGATCATAACATATTTTTTAATACTGCCAAGACTTAGCAGGAGGGAATTTGTTTAATCTACAAGCACTGTCAATCACTTACTCTAAACACCCACAGAATCAGGAAGTTAGTCACTTTCAGTTCATTTGCAGATGTGTCATTCCGAATTACACTTGGACTTGTTGATATTGGTTATGACAAATGCTAACAACAACTCACAAAACAATCCCTCCAATCATGGAAACAAACTCCTTCCTCTTCAACATCTGTAGCTTTTCATCACACCCAGTGAATGTGAAATAAAGACGTCAAAGCTTCACTTCTGTGTTTAGATTTCTTAAGTTGGAAAATAAAAATGGCTGTAAACCTCAAAAATGTATGTAGACATTTTGCCTAACATTGAGCTCACTCTTGAAAGCGGAAGCCAGAGCATGTCACTCCCATGAGGGTGACCAAAACAGAACCTCTGGAGCCACCTGTGCACTGACTACTGAAGAGGCTCTCCACTTGTCCAGGTTTTCCATAAATGATGGCTCTTGCAGCACACCGGGGAAGGAAGAGCTGGTCTAGACCAACCAATACGGAGCTCAGGGAAATGGATAGGGGTTCAGTGAGAGGCTGCCCCAGGGTGTCTGTGACCACATTAACAGCTCTGCCCCCTTCTGTCAGCACTTCCCCCCACACTAACTGGACACATGTAAAGTTTAAGGTAGGAAAAGAGGGTCTAGAGCCTTTTATATTCCTTTTATTGTATTTTTGTATAAAATTAAAATGAGGTTTTTATCTATGTCAAAAAGTACACCTATTTTAAAAAGTGATAGGGAAAATGAGAATAGGTTTTAAAAATTCACCTATGTATCTCATTTTTATTAAAGAAAAATATTTCAAAAAGACTGTGGAGGATTTATCACCTAAACCATTTTAGTACACACTTATGTAACTACTAGAGACCCAGTGAACAAATTCATGCAGGAGTGGGGTCTAGCTGGGCCAGCTGAGGGGCTGCAGGTGATTGGCTGGTGGGTGCCACCCTTGATTGAGGTGGGGAGTCCAATCAGAGATCAAATGGCCAGAAGAGAGGCCATGGAAGGTTGGCCAGCCAGCCTCACCTGCATTTGGTGGATAGGTGTGGGGGGTATTTGGGAGTGGAACTGGCTGAAGGGAGTGGCTGTGGGCCAATTGGGGTGTGGGTGGCCGACCTGGGGTGGGGCCAAGGGGGAGGAGGGGCTGCAGGAAGTTGGCTGGCTGGCCCAACTCGCAGATCAGGCCTGTTCACTGGCTGTACACAGCGGGCGTCATAGCAACCTGTCATTCTCATCATTAGAGCATTCAGGTTGCTGGCTTTTTATATACCATATTTTCCAGCATATAAGACAACTTTTTAACCCAGGAAAATCTGAAAAATCTTCTCAAATAACGAGAAGGCTAGTGAGAGATGTGACCCAACTACCTCCTCTACTTTCTCCCTCTAGCATTTCTACCATTTCAGCAGTTTTGTTTCAACTTTTGAGAAGATTTTTCTGGGTTAAAACGTCATCTTATACCCCAGAAAATATGGTATGTACTAGCGGCCCAGTGCACAAAAACTTATGTACTTGGGGGGGGAGGATTCCTCTGCCCAGCCTGTGCCCTCTGGCAGTCTGGGACCCCTCGGGAGATGTCCACCTGCTGGCTTAAGCCTGCTCCTTGGGGGAATGGGCCTAAGATGGCAGTCAGACATCCCTCTGGCAGCCCAGGAGCCCTCAGGGGATGTCCACTTGCCAGCGAAGAGCAGGCCTAAGCTGCAGTTGAACATCCTTAGCACTGCTGAGGAGGCAGGAGAGGCTCCCACCACTACCACTGTACTGGCAGTTATCAGCCTGGCTTGTGGCTGAGCAGAGGTCCCCTGTGGGAGTGCCCTAACCACCAGGGGCAGTTCCTGCATTGAGCATTTGCCCCCTGGTGGTCAGTGTGTGTCATAGTGACCAGTCATTCCCAGTTGTTCTGCTGTTAGGGTCAATTTGCATATTATCCTTTTATTATGTAAGATAATATAGGATAGAAGCCTGGTGCATGGGTGGGGGCTGGCTGGTTTGCCCTGAAGGGTGTCCTGGATCAGAGTGGAGGTCCTTCTGGGTTGCCTGGCCAGCCTCGGTGAAGGGCTGATGGATGTTTGCAGGCTGGCCACAGCTCCCATATTCCCAGTGTCCCAGTGAGGCTGGCTGGAATCAGGTTTCTGGGGTTTATTTATCTTCTATAATTAAAACTTTGTTGTCTTGAGTGGAGGCCACAGCCTGTCTAGGCAGGCAGTTTTCTCAAACGCTGGTGAAACAAAACCTCCTGTTTGCTTCAGCTCCATGGCTTCTATAATTGAAACTTTGTTGCCTTGAGCAGAGGCCACAGCCAGTCTAGGCAGGAAGTTTCCTGCATCACTCATGCAACAAAAGCCTTCTGTTTGCTCTAGCTCTGTGGCTGCCGGTTGCCCTCTTGGCTGGATTAATTTGCATACAGTCACTCTGATTGGCTGGTGGGTTTGGCTATTAGCTGGTGGGTGTGGCTTAGGTTTAGCAGGGTGAGGGTCAATTTGCATATTACTCTTTTATTAGATTATCTATTTTTCACTTTTGAAAGTATTATTTACTTCTTATAGAAAACAGAAGTTATATAGAAAATGAAAAAAGTGATGAGGAAAAAGATTAAAAGTATGAAGAATACAGAACATTAACCTGCCTGGCTGATGTGGCTCAGTGTTTAAGTGAGTGCTGACCCAGGAACCAGGAGGTCAAGGTTTGATTTCTTGTCAGGGCACATGCCTGTCTTGTGGGCTGGTCCCCAGTGTTGAGCAGGCAGGGGCAGCCAATCAATGAATCTCTCTTATCACTGATGGTTCTATCTCTCCCGCTCCCTTCTTCTTTCTGAAATCAATAGATCAACTGAAAGACTTGCATACATGCATATGAGCATAATCAATGGACACAAGAAACTGGGAGGTAAGGGAGAAGGGGGGAAGGTCAAGGGGAAAAAAATGGAGACCTATCTATCACTTGTTGTAATACTTTAAGCAATAAAACAAAATTTTAAAAAATAACATTAAAATTTATAAGACAAAGATGAAAGACATTAAAGATAACAAAAATAAATAAAAAGATATGCAATGCTCATAAAATGGAAGCATTTACCATCACTAATATGTCCACACTACACAAAGCAATATGCATTGTTAAAAAATGCCAATGGCAAATTTCAGAGAGATTGAACAAAGAATACTAAATTTTGTATAAAGTCACAAAAGGCCAAAGTAGCCAAAGATGAGAAAGAAGACAAAGCTGGAGGCATCACACTCCCTGATTTCAAACTATGCTACAAAGTTAAAATAATCAGTATGGTACTGACAAGAAACAGACACAGATCAATGGAGCAGAATACAGAGCCCAGAAATAAACCTATGAATGTATAGTCAATTAATTTAAAACGAAGGAGGCTAGATAATACAATGGGTAAAAGACAGTCTCTTCAATAGATTGTTGGGGGCGGGGGGGAAGGAGGGGAAAAAGATCAACCAAAGGATTTTTATGCATCTGTATAAGAATAACTAATGGACACAAGACACTGGGGAGTAAGGGAGGCTGAGGGAAGGTCAAGGGGGAAAAGAGACATATGTACTACTCTTTGTAATATTTTAAGCAATTAAAAAAATAGATTGTGTTCAGAAACCTGGAGAGCTGCACTTAAAATAAAATAAAAAAATAACATAAAAATAAACTAGGTCACTGTTTTAAAACATGTCCAAAAATATATTAAAATTATATTGAAGATTTGAGTGTAAGACCTGAAACCATAAAATTTCTAGAAGAAAACAGAGTAAGCTACTTAACATGAGCCAGCAATTTTTTCTTGGGCCATTCTCCTCTGAGAAGGGCAAGGAAAGCAAAAATAAACAAATGAGATTACATTGAACTAAAAAGCTTTTGTGCAGCAAAGAAAACCATTAGCACAATAAAAATAAAACCTAATAAGTGGGAGAAGATATTTGCAAGTGATACATTTGGTAAGGTGTTAATATCCAAAATTTGTAAAGAACTTACACAACTTATTATATCAAATAACAGACAAATTAATTTAAAAAATGGGCAGATGTCTGCTCTTGTGGCTGCCAGAAATCCCACTTCTAGGAATATATCTCAAAAAACTAAACACACCAATTAGAAAGGATACACGCACCCCAATGTTCATAGCAGCACAATTTACCATAGCTAAGATTTGGAAAGGGCCTAAGTGCCCATCAGCAGATGAGTGGATTAGAAGACTGTGGTACATCTACACAATGGAATACTACTACTATGCTGCTGTAAAAAGGAAAGAACTCCTACCGTGTGCAATAGCATGGATGGACCTGGAGAGCATTATGCTAAGTGAAATAAGCCAGTTGGAGAAAGATAAGTATCACATGATCTCACTCATTTGTGATATATAATGAACAACATAAACTGAGGAACAAAAACAGATCCAGAGACAGAGAAGCATCAATCAGACTGTCAAACCTCAGAGGGAAGGCAGGGGAGAGTGGGGGTAAAGGGGAGAGATTAATCAAAGGACTTATATGCACGCATATAAGCCTAACCAATGGACACAGACACCAGGGCGGTGAGGGCACTAGCAGGGGAGTGGTGGGATGATGGAATGGATAAGGACACATACATAATACCTTAATCAATAAATAATTTAACAATGGGCAGAGGACTTTAATAAACATTTTATGAAGAAGACACATAGGTAGCCAATGGGTATACAAAAATATGTTCAACATCCCCAATCATCAAAGAAATGCAATTAAAAGCCCCTATTGATATAATCTCACACCTTTCATAATGACTATTGTCAAAACAAAACAAACAAAAACAAAACAAAACAGAATACAAACAAGTGCTAGTGAAGTCGTGGAGAAAAGGGATCTTGTACACTGCTGGTGGGAATGTAAATTGGTGTAGTTACTATAGAAAACAGTATGGAGTTTCTTCAAAATATTAAAAATAGACCTACCACATGATCCAGCAACTCCACTACTGATTATTCATCAAATACAATAAAAATAGTAATTGGAAAATATATATGCACCCCTATGTTTATTCCAGTATTATTTACAACTAAGGGCCCGGTGCACAAAAATTTGTGCACTCGGGAGGTCCCTCAGCACGGCCTGTGCCCTCTTGCAGTTTGGGACCCCTCTGGGGATGTCCACCTGCTGGCGGGCCTGGTCAGCCTGGGTAAGGGGCTGATGGCTGTTTGCAGGATGGCCAAGCCCCCCAGTGGGATCCCTCACCCCACTGGGATGTGGCCAGCTTGGGTGCAGGCCTGAGGGCTGTTTTCAGGCTTTCAGGCTGCCCACTGCTCATATTGACCCAATGTCCCAGCAAGGCTGGCTGGAAGCAGGTTTCTGGGGTTTATTTATCTTCTATAATTGATACACTGTTCCTTTAAGCTAAGGCCTAGGCAGGTAATGAAGCCTGTGGTTTGCTTCAGCTCCATGGCTTCTATAATTGAAAGAATGTTGCCTAGGTAGGCAGTTTCCTCCATTGCTGGTGCAACAGAAGCCTGCTGTTTGCTTCAGCTCCAAGGCTTCTGTAATTGAAACAATGTTACAAATATGTTGCCTGTGCCTGTAGAAGCCCAGCTGGCCAGCAGACAGTTTACTCCTGGTGCAATGGAAGCCTGCTATTTACTCCAGCTCCGTGAGTGCTGGCCTCCATCTTGGTTGGGTTAATTTGCATACAGCTGCTCTGATTGCCTGGTGGGCATGGCTTAGAAGTCCCATAGAAACAGTCAATTTCAATATTACTCTTAGATTAGAAAGCTAAGATATAGAAGCAAGTTATGGAAGCAAGTTTCCATTGAAAGATGAATGGATAAAGAAGTGGTTTAGATATATATGATAGAATATTACTTATCTGTAAAAAAATGAAACTGTGATGTCTGTAGTAACATGGTTGGACCTAGATGGTATTATACTACATAAAATAGGTCAGATAAAGATGAATACTGTATGATTTCACTTACATGTGCAAACTAAAAAGCAAAACAAAACAAAATAGAAACAGACTTGTAAATACAGGAAACAAACTGGTGGTTAGCAGAAGGGTGATGGGGTTGGGTTTGGAGAAATAGCTAAAGGGAATTAAGAGCACAAAATCCCAGTTGTAAACAAATAAACCATGAAGCTATAATGTACAGAAACAAAATATAGTCAATAGCATTATAACTTTGTAACATGTAATAATGACTTATTGTGGTAATTATTTTATAATGTATGTAAATATTGGATCATGATGGTACATAAGTGAAACTAAAAGGGTATTACTTGACACTTTTACTTCAATAAAGAAGAAAGGAGAATTACATTCATGAAAATTTAATGACCAAAACTTCATGTAAGGAAATATCACATCCCATTTTTAAAAATAAAGGGGAGACTTCTAGTCAGAAATACAAGCCAAATTATTGAGAACTAAAACCAACTACATTTTCTGCCCTTGTAATAAATTATATTGAGAATAAATAAACATGATTTATTCTTTGCTTTGGAAAATACTTTTTCTTAAGATGAACCAACTTTAATAGCTAACTGATCAAGACTAATAACTTTAGAAATCTTGATTTTCCATGCCCACCAACCTAAATGTGTTGGGTATATAAGCTCTGCTGAGTCCCAACCAATTCCTCATCTTGCAAGATCAGCCTTAAAACAATGTAGCCCAGATCTTTGATCCATAAAATTAGGCCTTTTATTTTCTGAAACATAACTATGCCTACAACAAATTGAGGCTCTCTGTTAAGACAGTAGTGAGTCTCATACATTTTGTTTTAACATGTGCTTTCTTTGCAGTTGTGGTAGAAATTGCCAAAGAACCCAAATTAGTCTGTTTCTAGATCCCTTGAAGTTTATTTTTCTTCTTAACTTTTATTTTAAACTACAAGCCTGGTGCACAAAAATTTGTACACTCTGGGGGGGGTGTCCTTCTGCCTGGCCTGTGCCCTCTTGCAGTCTGGGACCCCTCAGGGGATGTCTACCTGCTAGCTTAGGCCCACTCCCCAGGGGATTGGGCCTAAGCTGGCAGTCAGACATCCCCCTGGCAGCCTGGGAGCTTTCGGGGGATTCCACTTGCAAGCAGGGAGCAGGCCTAAGCTGCAGTTGAACATCCTTAGTACTGTTGAGGAGGCAGGAGAGGCTCCCACCACCACCGCTGTACTGGTAGCTTTCTGGCTGTTGGCTGAGCAGAGCACCCTCTGTGGGAGTTCCCTGACTACCAGGGGCAGCTCCTGCATTAAGCATCTGCCCCCTGGTGATCAGTGTGTATCATAGTGACTAGTCATTCCCTGTTGTTCTGCTGTTAGGGTCAATTTGCATATTACCCTTTTATTATATAGGATTATATAGGATAAAAGCTTGGTGCATGGGTGGGGCCAGCTGGTTAGCCCTGAAGGGTGTCCCGGATCAGGGTTGAGTTCTATTGGGGTCCCTGGCCAGCCTGGTTGAGGAGCTGATGGCTGTTTTCACGCTGCCCACAGTCCCTTCAGGGTTCGGGTCCCTACTGGAGTGGCTGGCCAGCCTGGGTGAGGGGCTGATGGTTGTTTGCAGGCTGGCCACAGCTCCCATTGACCCAATGTCCCAGCTAGGCTGGCTGAAATCAGGTTTCTGGGGTTTATTTATCTTCTATAATTGTGACATTGTTGTCTTGAGCGGAGGCTACAGCCGGCCTAGGCCTAGGCAGGCAGTTTCCTCCATTGCTGGTGCAACAGAAGCCTCCTGTTTGCTTTAGCTCTGTGGCTACCAGCTGCCATCTTGGCTGAGTTAATTTGCAGACAGTTGCTCTGATTGACTGGTGGGGTGTGGCTTGGCTGGTGGGCATGGGTTAGTTGTAATGGAGTGAGAGTCAATTTGCATATTACTCTTTCATTAGATTAGATATCTGTGGGATTATTAATACTCTTAATTCCAGAAAGGAAGAAAGTAAATTCTATGTAAATATTTTCAATTTCTTCTTCATTTTTTTATTTAAGCCATTTTTTATTTTAACTCATGATGGTGTCTCTTCATTCCTATATATTCCATACACACTATGTTATTGCTTCATTGTGAATGTCTTCTTGATTCCTGTTGAATTTTTATAAAATGTTTTGTTCAAGTAGTACATGATGTCCTTATGCCTGAGGGATGGCATATGCCATTTGTATTTCATAAACAACCTTCCAGTCTGAAACCACTTTATCAGATACAAGTTTCTACCTTTGAACTGTGTGTCTCCTTCTGAGCTTGCACAGCTATCACTACTTCTGTTCTATAATGCTTTGGTAATATGAACACCTATATAAGAATTTGAAACATGTTCTATGGAGATGTAGGGGGATATGGTACACCCTTGAACTGCCTCAAAGCAAACCTGCAATAAGGCAGTTGTCTAGGTTTCTATTTGAAACACACTTTGCATCTCTGACTCTAATACATGCTTATTATAGGCAGATGTATGGCAGCACGCGTGGTTCTGTGGTTGGACTTAATTGTCCATCTGCACTGAACCCCTAATCTGCAAAATTATTCCAGGTTCAGAACATTAGGTCAATGTTACCCTCTATTATGGTATTACTAGAGACCTAGTGCATGAAATTCGTGTACTTGAAGAGGTTCCCTCAGCCCAGACTGCACCCTCTCACAGTCTGGGAGCCCTTGGGGGATGTCTGAATGATGGCTTAGGTCCGCTTCAAGCAGGGACATCCTTACTACTGCAGCAGAGATAGGAGAGGCTCCCGCCACCACCACTGAGCTCTCCAGCTGTGAGCCCAGCTCAGGGCTTCTGGCTGAGTGGTAATCCCCCTGTAGGAGCACACTGACCACCAGAGGGCAGTTCCTGCATCGAGTATCTGCTCCCTGGTGGTCAGTGTGCTTCATAGCAACTGGTCAATTTGCTTATTAGCCATTTATTATATAGGATTGCAGCCTTCATTTTTTTCTCTCTGTTTCTGTTTTTGTGATAAGTGGGAAAATATAGAACCAAAGAGTCAAATTCATATCAACACCCTCAACCCCTCATAATGAGGCCAAGCACCATAAACTCATGGTAGTATTACCCTCCATTGAAAATGTGCTCATTCTGTCTGTTTTTTATTACAATTTTTGTAGCATTTTGCATAACATCAACTGTGTCTCTCTTTCCCAGAGAGACACACCTCAGTGTGGTCTGACGCCATCTCAGGGGCTCTTCCTCAAGCTAATCTTTTTTTTAAGTCACATATCCTGCTTCAATCCTATCCCTTCTCAGCCTAAAGTTAGACCACTTTATTAGTTACTAGGGGCCCAGTGTACAAAAATTTGTGGACTTGGGGGGGTCCCTCAGCCCGGCCTATGCTCTCTCACAGTCTGGGATGTCCACCTACTGGCGTACCTGGCCAGCCTGGGTGAGAGGCTGATGGCCATTTCAGGTTGCCCACAGCCCCTTCAGGGTCGGGTCTCTACTGGGGTGTCTGGATAGCCTGGGTAAGGGGCTGAGGGCTATTTTTAGGCTGGCCACAGCTCCCATTGACCCAAGGTCCCAGTGAGGCTGCTGGCTGGAAGCAGGTTTCTGGGGTTTATTTATCTTCTATAATTGAAACTTTGTTGCCTTGAGCAGAGTCCACAGCCAGCCTAGGCTGGCAATTTCCTCCATTGCTAGCCTCCTGTTTGCTCTAGCTCTGTGGCTGCCAGCCACCATCCTGGCTGGGTTAATTTGCATATCATCACTCTGATTGGCTAGTGAACATGGTTTGGCTGGTGGGCATGGCTTAGGTGTAATGGAATGAGGGTTAATTTTCATATTACTCTTTTATTATATTAGATTCCCTCCTGTTAAAAACAAAATAAGCCAACTTTACCCAAGTATTTTATGAGCTTATTAACTTTACAAAAGATTTGTGGAATTGAAAAGAGGGGTCTCTTCTTGGATTTCCTATTTTCAATTATACTACTTGCTTTATTTACACTCTAAAGGCACATCAAATTATTATTATTATTATTATTTTGTCTCACAAAATTGCAGAGTGATTTTACCTATATCCAGCCCTGGAGCGTACACTTTTTCTAGAAACATGCTTTCACAGTTTTTATCACACATGCTATAAAAATAACTTTCTGTATACCTCCATATTTATAGCACCTATGGGTTGACAGTTTTTCTCTACAAAGCAGTTACGTAAGTTCAGAGGAATCAAATGACTTCCTTAATCTATAAAACTGGTTACTGGCTGATGCCCCAACCAGTCGTTGGAAGACCAGAGCTTTTCCTCCAGATAGGGCATTTCTCAGTTTCTAAAACTCTAGAAGCAGAGAGTTCCATCCCTCACCTTCTATACATTCCCTGATTAAGCTGCTTAACTAGGGTGAGGCTCAGTTTCTCATGTGTAAAATACATGCAGCATTTATGCAGAGGTGAGTCTTATGATTGAGACACCCTATGGGTAAGGTAGTCCTGGACACATAATAAACACAATATTAATTCCCTTTTTTCTCCCTTCATAATTCTCTCCTCAACATGGTGACCTCCCAGGAAAATGAATCATCATAGCGATGTTTATTTTGGACAGATAGGCAGAAGTACACTGGCGTTCTCCAGAGTTTGTTTTTTTATTTTGCTTTGTTTTATTTTGTTTTGTTTTATATGTATTTTATTGATTTTTTACAGAGAGGAAGGGAGAGGGACAGAGTTAGAAACATCGATGAGAGAGAAACATCGACCAGCTACCCCCTGCACACCCCCTACTGGGGATGTGCCCACAACCCAGATACATGCCCTTAACTGGAATTTAACCTGGGACCCTTCAGTCCCCTGGCCAACGCTCTCTCCACTGAGCCAAACGGGTTAGGGCTCCGGAGGTTTTCTTTAGAGTGACAGTGTCCCCTGCTGCTCTAGCACAGTAGTTGCCTACTCCTAGGGTCCCTCTCTCTCCAAGTCTATACTGTGTCCTTCCTCTGTTTCTTCCCTTGCTCTATCATTGTAATTGCTATGTTAAATTTTCCAGATTACTCTTCCATGAAAGATCATATCTCAGAGCAGTATATTTATTGTTTCCACTTCAGTATTGATAATATAAATTAAATTATAAGTGATATAATAGACATTTGATGGATGAATGTTTGTCAATGTCCATTAATTTCAAAGTAAAATACTCTTTGGCACTACTGATTGTTACACAGTTTGCCCTAGATTCTTTAACCTGGCCAGATTATTCAATACATGTAAGGTAACACTTCTTTTTCATTTTCCATGACTGATCTTCTGCTCTTCTTATGTGCTCTTCCTCAATTTCTTCATTCTCTTATGTCCTAACAGCTAACCTGAGTATGTACTTCTTGCTTTGAAGACCCATTCAGATGAACTTTCTTAATATTACCCACTTGAACCCGCTCTTTGTGGGTTACAGGTGAGGATTCTATCATGAGGATTCTATCATACCAGCAAGAGCACTTTGAGGTGGGCTGGCCTGCTTAGCAGAGAAAATGAACTTGACAAAGGGTCAGCAGCCTGTAGAGGCTGTATGTTCAGTCACAGAAGGGAAGGAATTGCCCCAACACCTTGTCTCTGTCTTGACTTTACCTTCAAAGTGTTTCAGGAAGCATCTTTTCTGTAACACTTCTGCCAGAATTTCCCTGTTCCTCACAGGAAAGTGTTTCCTGGTTTGATGTTGGAAACGTGTTCTCTTGTCTAGAGGAATGTAACTATCAAAGGCATGACTCTCAGTCATGCACAGATAAGGCAATGTCTGGGGACCACAGTGGAGTGTCAGCAGTGTAAGTCAAAGCCTTTGGAAAAATGGAAAGTTAAAGGGAAACGTTTCTAATGATGTTGAGGGCAGCAGTCTGGGAAGACACACAAAAGCCTAGATTGTCTATATTTTTTATATATTAGGTACGGTATTGAAAGAGAAGGTCTTGAAAGAAAGGGCATTAGGTAACCAGTTCCAGCTATCTCTTAGGATGAACAAAAACTTCCTTATGTGTCTTTTGATGCCAAAGAATTTTATTCATAATTATCTGTATCTGGTTAGGAATATGTAGAATCTGACACATAATATATACTAAATAATGTTGTGTTTATCTGGTTCAAAAATGGTACATAAGTTAAGCTAAAAAAATAATACCTTATTTTTTGAAGTTACTAAAGTGATATCACCTCACAAAGTCTAGATATAAAAGTTATTTCTTAAGATTCATAAAAGGTCAATAGTTTTGTGTAAATTTATTGAAAAATATAAATAACATTTTATGAGTGAGCAAGTACAAGAACTTATCATAAAGAAAAGAAGGATTTAAAATATATGTTTATTGATTTCAGAGAGGCAGGGAGAAGGAGAGAGAGAAATGTCAATGATGATGATCATTGATCAGCTGCCTCCTGCACGCTCTATCAAGCCCATAACCTAGAAATGTGCCCTTGATCAGAATCAGACCCAGGATGCTTCAGTCCTCAGGCCGATGCTCTATCCACTGAGCCAAACCAGCTGGGGCAAGAAAAGAAGAATTTAAAAAAAAGAAATAAGCTATTTGTACCTCAATAAATTGCTCTACATATTTTAAATACCAGTTATATAAATCAGAATATATAATAGGTATTTTAGATTTCTAATCTATCTACTCTAATAAAAGAGTAATATTGAAATGAACCATCTCTCTGAGATGCATAGGCCACGCCCACCAACCAAGCCACGTCCACCAGCCAATCAGAGTGGCTGTATGCAAATTAACTCAGCCAAGATGGAGGCGATGTGGGCAGGGTGGGCGGGTGAGTGGGGCAGGCTTGCCATCCTGCAAACTGCCATCAGCCCCTCACCCAGTAGGGTGAGGGTCCCCACTGGGGGGCTTGGCCAGCCTGCAGTCATCAGGCATGCCAGCAAGTGGCCATCCCCAGAGGGGTCCCAGACTGTGAGAGGGCACAGGTTGGGCTGAGGGACCCCTCTGAGTGCACAAATTATTTTGCCCCAGGCTCCTAGTCCATATATATAAAAAGGTAATATGAAAATTGTCTGTTACAGTGTCACAGTAACGACGCAGGCTGTGGGCACATGGAGCACCTCTAGGTCCACCACCATCCTCTCCCTGCCCTTCTGTGGGCGGTGGCTCCCTCCCAGCTCTTGTGGTGGCAGTGGCTCACTCCCGCCTCCTGCAGAAGCAGCATGGCTCCCTCCCACCAGTTCCCATGGAAGCAGAGTGGCTCCCACTGGGTCCCGGGGAAGCAGCAGATGGCCTATTGCATGAGATATTGTGCACTGGGCTACTAGTTAGTCATATTTGGAGGGATTAAATTTTCCTGACAATGCTAAGCTTTCTTAAAAGAGTTTACAACTCTTTTACTTACCAACAAACTTATTTCAGAATTAATATCTCATCCTTTTGATACCATACAAAACAACAAATATTCATCCTTTCAAGGTGGATTTTAGTTTGGAAATAGCCAGAAAAGCCATTTCAAAAATCATGTTTGGGGATAAGTGAGTATTCAAGCTGGTTACACGAGTTGGGTTCAGAGCAATGGAAGAGGATGGGGTTAACGCTATGGTTTATAGCTTGAAACAATTTCAGAGTACAAGTATTTCAGTGTTAAAAAAGTGGAACCATCATTGAAATAAGTATAATTTGCCATTAGGACTGTTTTTGAAGGAAATGATACTTTTTACAAATATAATTTCTAATGTATTAAAAAAGACTCAGTCTTCTAGGTATGATAGACAAAAGATTAATGCTTTTACTAATAAGTGCTCAAATGATTTAAGAGAAAATGGCCACATTATAATAGATGTATAAAGGATATTCACAAAAGAAGAAAATAAAATAGCTCACACAAGTGAAAATGTATGTAGTGCAAAATAAATTTTAAGCTAGAAAAGTCAAATCAAAGTAACACTTTTATGAAATCAATATTTATTAAATTTGTAGATATTAATAAAAAATAATATTAAAAGTTGGCAAGATACTCCCAGGAATAGATTGAAATAAAAATTTCTGAAAATCAACTTTAATTTTGTAGATGTATTTATTGTTAAAAAGCTGCAGTAGGCCCAAAATTGAGTCCCTGGGGCTAAGCCTACACCACCAAACAACAATATGACACCTGGCCCGACCTCACTCACAGCCTCTGCCAGGACGGTAGTCTTACCTGATCAGTCTGGAAGTTTCTGGTCAGCACTAAGGAGGTCTTTCTGGTCACCAAAGAAAATTAAGATAACCTTTATTATATATCCTTTGTCCCCCAAATAGAAGTCACTTGCCTGAATAATTCTTTTTGCCTTTGTGGTTTATGACATCCTTGTCCTGCCTTTAAAGCTGCCCCCTTCCTGAAGCCTCAGAGCGCCTCTCTGTTTGCTACATAGCATGCTCCCTGATTCATGAGTCATTTCATAAAGCAAATTGATTTCAATATTACATACAGACATGTTGAGAAAAATTATATATGAAGATAGATACAGACAAAAGTGATAGGTGGATAGATAGATGATAGATAAGAGAGAATTGAGACCATGTCATCTTGAGAAGCAAAGCTGCTTGCAACTAGGATCCTGACCTCAGCGCCATCCAGTCTGGTATGAGATGCAAACCAGGACCCTACAGCCACTGGGGACAGAGACCTGCGACCACAGCTGCAGACCCATGGACACCAAGAATCCAGACACTCCAGCAGTGGCAGATCTCTGTGAGTAACAGAGCTGATCCCTCTCCCCACAGGCTTGCCACAGGCAGCACCAGAGTAACTGTTAGCCCCACCCCCTGCTCAGTGCTGTTATAGGAACTTGAGCTGGGGAGTGCGCTAACTTTAGGAATCTGTTCCCCGCAGCACGGGGCTTTGAGCCTAGGAGCACAAGACTTCGGATGTCTGTTCCCCGAGGCGCAGGGTTGCGGGAAACTGAGCCTGGGAACACACCATCTCTGGGAGTCTGTTCCCCACAGTGTGGGGCTGCAGGAACTTGAGCCTGGGAACTGGTGAACTCTGGAAGTCTGTTCCCTGCAGCAAAGGCTCTGGGACTCCTATTCTCTGGGCAGGAGGCAGCACCAAGCACCAGTGACTTGATTCTGTTTCTTATCATTTGTGCCTGGGATCCCTGATTCCCAGTGCTCTCACACTAAGAGCCAGTGGCTCCAATTCTTGGTGCATGTGCACACAGGGACCCTGATTCTCAATGTGAGGCTGCACAAAGAAATAGATACACCAATACTGGATTATAGAGGAACTCTGATTCCTGGCACACGCTAGAGGATTCTGATTTTCAACACACTCCAGGGGGATCTCTGTTTCAGCTCGATGCAGGCTGGGTCCCTGGGTCTAAGTGCACACACAAGACCACACTGAGCTTTGGAAACACTGAATCCGAGCTATCCTGGTTCCCACCAACCAATGGCAACCAGAGCTCTTCAGTGACACTAGGGTGGTGAGAAGCTCCCATTGCACATGGCCCAGACCCACACAATTCCATGTTTGAAACTGCTGGAGACAGTCAGAATGTGGAGATGACACAATCCCCAGAGGAAAGAAAATGAGGAGTCACCAAGAAAGAAAATTAGTGGAATTGAAGTATGAAATATGACAGAAAAAGAATTCAGAGTAATGATTATACAATTCATTCACTGGATGGATGAGGAAATCAACAACTTATGCAAGAATCAGGAAGAAATGAAAAGTGACATAGCTACAATCAAAAACACCATGGAAGGTTTCAACAGTAGACTAGAAGAAGCAGAAGACCGAATTAGTGAGTTAGAAGATAAGGTAGAGAAACAAGCTCAATCTGAACAGCAACTGGAGAAAAAAAAATTAAAAAGCAGGAGGAGAGCCTAAGGGAGCTTTGGGACAACATGAAAAGAAGTAACATATGCATAATAGGGCTGCAAGAAGGACAAGAAGAGTAGCAAGGATTAGAACATCTATTTGAAGAAATAATGAAAGAAAACTTCCCAGATATAGGGAATAAAAAGTTACACAAGCACAGAGAGTTCCAAGCAAGAAGAACCCCAAAAGACCCACACCAAGACATATCATAATAATGTTGACAAATGTACAAGACAAAAAAGAGAGTCTTAAAGGCTGCAAGAGAGACAGAGAGTTACATACAAAGGATCCCCCATCAGATTAGCAAATGATTTCTCAACAGAAACACATCAGGCTAGAAGGAAATGGAAGGAAGTATACAAAATGTTACAAAACAAAGGACTGAATCCAAGAATACTCTATCCAGCAAGACTATCAATCAAAATTGAAAGGGAAATCAAGATCTTCACTGACAAAAAAAAAGGCTAAAGGAGTTTATCACTACCAAGCCAGAAATTCAAGAAATGTTAAAGGGAATGCTGTAAAAAGAAGAAATAAAAAGGTAAGAACACAGACACAAAATAGAAGTGACCTCAAACAAGTACCTTTCAATAGTAACTTTAAACATAAATGGACTAAATGCTCCAATCAAAAGACATAGTGTGGCTGAATGGATAAAAAAAAAAAAACATGACCCATATATATGCTGTATACAAGAGATCCACCTCAGAACAAGAGACTCACACAGACTGAAAGTGAAGGGATGGAAAAATATCTTTCAGGCAAATGGAAAGGAAAAAAAAAGCTGGGGTAGCAATACTTATATCAGACAAAATAGACATCAAAGTGAAGGCCATCACAAGAGATAAGAAAGGCCATTTCATAATGCTAAAAGGATTGATACAACAAGAGGATATAACTTTGATAAACATATATGCACCCAATGCAGGAACACCCAAATACATAAAAAAAAACAAAACAAAAAAAAACTCCTGGAAGATATCAAGGCAGAGATCGACAACAATATAATCATAGTAGGAGACTTAAACACATCACTGACATCACTGGATAAATCCTCTGGACAAAAAAAATCAGCAAAGAAACATCAATTCTAAATGACTCTCTAGATCAGATGGACTTAATTGACATCTTCAGAATATTTCACCCCAAAGCCACAGAATATACATTCTTCTCAAGTGCACATGGGGCATTTTCAAAAATAGACTACATATTGGGTCACAAGCAAAGTCTCCCTAAATTCAAGAAGATTGAAATTATACCAAGAATCTTCTCAGATCACAATTGCATAATATTATAAATAAACTACAACAAAAACAATTCAAAAAATGCAAACACTTGGAAGCTGAATAGCATGCTACTAAATAATGATTGGGTTACCAATGATATCAAAGAAGAAATTAAAAACACTCTGAAAACTAATGACAATAAAAGCATATACAATCCAAAATCTATGGGACACAATGAAAGCAGTCCTGAGAGGAACATTTATAGCTCTACAGGCTTATCTCAAAAAACAAGAAAAAATGATAGTAAATCATCTAACTATACAACTCAAAGAATTAGAAGGAGAGCAACAAAGAAGGCCCAGAGTGAGCAGAAGGAAGGAGATAATAAAGATCAGAGCAGAAATAAAAGACATAGAGACCAAAAAAACAATACAGAAGATTAATGAAACCAAGAGCTGGTTCTTTGAAAAGATAAACAAGATTGATGAACCTCTAGTCAGGCTCACCAAAAAGCAAAGAGAGAGGACCAAAATACACAAAATCAAAAATGAAAAAGGAGAAATAACAACAGACCCCACAGAAATACAAAGATTGTTAAAAAATACTATGAACAACTCTACTCCAACAAACTAGACAACCTGGAGGAAATGGACATAATCCTAGAAAATACAATCTTCCAAAACTCAATCAAGAAGATTCTAAAAATCTCAATAGGCCAATAATTATGAAAGAAATTGAAGCAGTCATCAAAAAGCTTCCACCAAACAAAAGCCCAGGGCCAGATGGCTTCACAGGGGAGTTTTACCAAACATTCAAGGAAGAACTAAAACCTATCCTCCTCAGACTATTCCAAAAAGTTCATGAAGAAGAAACACTTCTCAGCTCATTCTATGAAGTCAGCATCACCATAATACCAAAACCAGATAAAGACAACACAATGAAAGAAAATTATAGGCCAATATCCCTCATGAATATAGACGACAAAATACTCAACAAAATTCTAGCAAATCAGATCCAGCAATACATCAGAAAGATCATACACCATGACCAAATAGGATTTATCACAGGGATGCAAGGATGGTACAATATCCGCAAATCAATAAATGTGATACATCACATAAACAAGCTGAGAGATAAAAATCACATAGTCATATCAATTGATGCAGAAAAAGCATTTCACAAAATTCAACACTCTTTCTTGATAAAAACTCTCAGCAAGGTGGGAATAGAAGGATCATACCTCAACATAATAAAAGCTATATATAACAAACCCACAGCCAACATCATATTCAATGGTCATAAACTAAAATCATTTCTCCTAAGAACAGGAACAAGACAGGGATGCCCCCTTTCACCACTCTTGTTCAACATAGTACTGGAAGTACTAGCCATTGCGATCAGACAAGAAGAAGAAATAAAAGGCATCCAAATTGGAAAAGAAAAAGTAAAACTGTCCTTATTTGCAGATGACATGATACTGTACATAGAAAACCCTAAAGACTCCATCAAAAAATTATTAGATTTAATAAATGAATTTGGCAATGTTGCAGAATACAAAATTAATACCAAGAAATCTATGGCACTTCTTTACACTAACAATGAACTTACAGAAAGAGAGATTTAAAAAACAATCTCATTTACCATTGCACCAAAAAAATCTAGATACCTAGGAATAAACTTAACTAAGGAGGTAAAAGACTTGTATGCAAAAAACTATAGGACACTAAAAAAAGAGATAGAGGAAGAGATAAACAGATGGAAGAACATACCATGTTCATGGATTGGTAGGATCAATATCATCAAAATTTCCATACTTCCCTAAGCAATCTATAAATTCAATGCAATCCCCATTAAAATACCAACAGCATATTTCACAAATCTAGAAGGAACATTCCAAAAATTCATCTGGAATAAAAAAAAGGACCGCGAATAACTGCAGCAATCCTGAGAAAGAACAAAGTAGGTGGGATCGCAATACCAGATATCAAGCTGTTTTACAAAGCCACTGTTCTTAAAACAGCTTGGTACTGGCGCAAGAACAGACATATAGATCAATGGAATAGAATAGAGAACCCCAAAATTGACCCAAACCACTATGCCCAATTCATATTCGATAAAGGAGGCAAAAGCATACAATGGAGTCAAGACAGTCTCTTTAATAAATGATGTTGGGAAAATTGGACAGATACATGCAAAAAGATGAAACTAGATCACCAACTCACACCATACACAAAAATAAACTCAAAATGGATAAAGGACTTAAATGTAAGATGGCAAACCATAAAAATACTAGAGGAATACACAGGCAGCAAAATTGCAAACATGTGCCAAAGAAATTTCTTCACTGATACTGCTCCTAGGGCAGCGGAGGCTAAAGAGAAAATAACAAATGGGACTACATCAAAATAAAAAGCTTTTGCACAGCAAAGGAAACCATCAACAAAACAAGAAGAAAACCCACTGCATGGGAGAACATGTTTGCCAATACTATCACTGATAAGGGTTTAATATCCAACATTTACAGGGAACTCATACAACTTAACAAAAGGTAGATAAACAATCCAATAAATAAAATGGGCAATGGACCTAAATAGACACTTTTCAAAAGAAGACACACAGAAGGCCAAAAGATATGTGAAAACATGTTCAAAATCACTAATTATACAAGAAATGCAAATCAAAACAACAACGCGGTATCATCTCATACCTGTCAGAATGGCTATCATCAACAAATAAACAAACAACAAGTGCTGGAGAGGATGTGGAGAAAAAGGAATCCTTGTGCACTGCTGGTGGGAATGCAGACTGGTGCAGCCACTGTGGAAGGCAGCATGGCACTTCCTCAAAAAACTAAAAATGGAACTCCCATTTGACCCTGTGATCCCACTTCTGGGAATATATCCCAAGGAACTAGAAACACCAATCAGAAAGGATATATGCATCCCTATGTTCATAGCAGCACAATTTACCATAGCTAAGATTTGGAAACAGCCTAAGTGCCCATCAGCAGATGAATGGATTAAAAAACTGTGGCACATCTACACAATGGAATACTATGCTGCTGTAAAAAAGAAGGAATTCTTACTATTTGCAGCAGCATGGATGGAACTAGAGAGCATTATGCTAAGTGAAATAAGCCAGTCAATGAAAGAAAAATACCACATGATCTCACTTATTTATGGATAATAAAGACAATTATAAATTGATAAACATAAACAGATGCAGAGGCAGAACAGTATTGAACAGACTGTCAACCTACAGCTGGAAGGCTGAGGAGGGTTGGAGGGGAGTTAAGAAATCAACTGAAGGACTTGCATGCATGCATATGAGCATAATCAATGGACACAAGAAACTGGGAGGTAGGGGAGGAGAAGGGAAGGTCAAGGAAAGAAAATGGAGACCTATCTAATACTTGCTGTAATACTTTAAGCAATAAAACAAAATTTAAAAAAAAAAGAGAAGGAGAATTGAGACACACATAATGTTTATGTCCTCTGGTTACATTTCTAGAAATCTTTGAGAAAATAATCCATACTAAGAGAAAAGGTAGTATACTCAGATATATTAATCACATTACCTACAAAAGAGAAAACTGGAGTATAAACCTTAAAGCCCAGTATTTTCCTCTTGACATATACAAGCTTGAATATTAGTAATGGTTCTGTTTAGCGGTTTTCTTATTTTAATATAACATTTGTGTATTTTTATAAATTGAAAAATATAAAATCATTATTTGAAATTATTTTCCCCAAATTTCCACAAACAAACAAACAAACAAATGAACAAACAAACAAACAAACAAACTGGCCAGGTGGTTTAGTTGGTTGGAGCATCTCTCTTACACCAAAATGGTTGTGGGTTCCATTCTGAGTCAGGGCACAAGTCTAGGTTGCAGAATGGATCTCAGGTTGGGGAGCATAGGGAGGCAATGGACTGATGTTTCTCACATGCTTCTCTCCTGCTCAGTACATATTCAGGTAAGAATTAAAAATATTTAAGAAAAAACACATCACTACCATTATATTTGATAATGAAAGATGAAGCTTTCCTCTTGCATTTAGAAACCAAACAAGGATGTCATTCTTGGCAATTTTATTCAATGTTGTATTGGAAGTTTTAATCAGAGCAATTATGCAAGAAAATGAAATAAAATATTTCCAGCTGGAAGGAAAGAATAAAATGATCTTTATTTGGCAGACGACAGGAACATATATGTAGAAAAACATAAAGAATACAAACTTACACACACTGAGAATAGTAATTGAGTTTAGCAAGGCTGCAGTGTCTAAGATCCATTTATAAAAAATCAATTTTATTTTTATACTTAGTAATTAAAACTCTGTAAAGTGTATTATTTTTAACCACTATGCTGTACATCTGAAACAAATAAAAATAATATTAAGTGTAATCTGTAACTGAATTATTTTTGAATTTTAAATTAAAAAAAGCAGTTTTAAAAGAGCAATGTACAGTCTGAAAGTAATATTAAGAAAACTAGATAGTCATGAATAATATAAATATACTAGAGGCTGAGTGCATAAATTCTTGCATGGTTGGGGTCTGGCTGGCCCAGGTCCAATCAGGGTGGATCAGAGTTGGGGCTGTTGGAAGAAGGAGATGGTGGGAGGTTGGCTGGCCAGCTCCACCCCCTATTGAGGTTGGGTGTCAATCAGGGGCAGGGCTAGCCAAGGGGAGAGGCTGTAGGTGATCAGGGTGGTGGGGCCCCATTAGGGGTATGGCTGGTCAGTGGGAGGGACTATAGGAGGTTGGCCAGCCAGCTCTGCCCCCTATTGGGGTGAGGAGTGCTATCAGGGGTGGGCCAGCTGGGGGTAGGGGTTGTGGACCTATTGTGGTGGGGCAGGCTGATCAGTGGTGAGGCTGGCGAGGGAAAAGGAAGGGTCATTGACCAGCTGGCCTGCTCTTTATCAGGGTGGGAGAGTCTTATCAGGCACAGGCCGGCAGAAGGGAGGGGCCACAAGGTTGGCTGGCCAGCCCCAGCCCCTGATCAGGCCAGTTTGGTGGCCACAGTGGGTATCATAGCAACTGGTCATTATGGTCATTATGGCCATTACAGTTGCTGGCTTTTTTTATATATAGATAGAAAAATGTTAACAAAAGGGCAAGACTTGTACAATGACAACTACAAAACATTGCTGAAAAAATTAAAGAAAATCTAAATAAATTTCTATTTCTAAATAAATAGAAAGACAAAATGTGCTCATGGTTTGAAAGACAGTACTGTTAGGATGGCAATACTCTGAACTGATCAACAGATTAAATAAAAAATCCTTGTCAAATTTTAAAATATTTTTTTCTGCAGACATTTATAAGCTGGTCTTAAAATTTATATGAAAATGAAAGAGACCAAAAAGCAGAATAGACAAAACAATACTGAAAAATTAACACAAATTAAAAGAACTCACACTTCTCACTTTCAAAACTGACAAAGCTATAGCATATGAATGAGCATGAACCTGGAATAAAAATAGAAATCAATGGAATAAAATTAAGTGCATCATAATAAAAACACTGATTTTGCCAAATATGCCAAGATAATTTAAGTGAAAAAGAAGAGTCTTTGCAACAAATGATGCTGGGCAACTAAATTAAAAATTAATTAATTTATTATTTTTTAAAAGAAAAGAAGTTCTAAAAACCAATGAACAATTTGATAGCAATCTGTAAACATGCAAAATAATTTATTTGGATTTTCATCTTATTCTATTTAGAAGGATTTACTCCAAACGTATCAAAGACCTAAGTGTAAGAGCTAAAATTATAAAGTTCTCAGAAGAAAAGATGGTCATATTGTTGTGACTTTGGATTAGACAATTTCTTAAATGATATCAAAAGCACAAGTGACAAAAGTAAACAGTGAACTTTTTAAAAATAGTATTTAAATTTTGTGGATTAAAAAGCATTAATCTATAATAATAAAAGCATAATATGCTAATTAGACAAGTTGTCCTTCCTTCCAGATAAAGCCACAGTGGGTGGGGCCCATTGCAGAGGTAGCAGAGGTCCCCTGCTACTGAGGAGGTGGGTGGACCCTGGGGCCAAGGCCCTGCAGGAATTTGGTGCATGAGGCCTCTGATAAGAAAATAAAAAGACAGCTCACAGAGGAGGCAAATACATGCAAATCATATATCTGACTTGGGTCCCATATCTACCTCATTTGGTAAATCATCCAAGAAGAAAATTAGTAAGGAAATAATAGCGTTAAAGCCACATTAGATCACATCAATTTCATATATATTAATAGAACATCTTACTCAAAAACTGCAGAAAAGACATTTTTCTCAAGTGCAAAGGGAATATTCTCCAGGATAGACCACAAATTGGGCCACAAAACAAGACTTAATACATTTTAGATGACTGAAATTATATCAAGCATATTTTCTGACCACAATGGCATGATACCAGAAATCAAATAGAGGGAGAAATTTTGAAAAAGAAAAAGCATACATATATTTTGAGACTGAACAACATGGTACTAAATAACCAATGGATCAACAAATAATTCAAACACTATCTTGACACAAATGAAAATTTCTAAAATTTGAGATGTAGCAAAATCTGTTCAAAGGTGGAAGTTAATATCTATATAACCCATGCCAAGAAACAAACAAAAAATATCCCAAATAAACTATCTAACTTTATACCTAAAGGACCTAGGAAAGGAAGAACAAACAAAGTCTAAGTAAACAGAAGAAAGAAATTGATAAAGATCAGAATAGAAATAAACAAAAAGAATATACAGAAATATTTCATTTCTATACACTAATAACAAACTATCAGAAGGGAAATTAAGAAAACAATCACATTTAATTTCATTGAAAACAATACAATACTTAGGAATAAATTTAACCAAGGAGGTGAAAGAACTCTACTCTGAAAATTCTAAGATATTAAAGAAAGAAATTGAAGACAACACAAATTAATGAAAGACTATACTGCTCTTATGGACTGGAAAACTTAACATCATTAAAATGTCCACGCTACCCAAAAAACTATATTTTCAAAGCAAACACTATCAAAATACCAATGACATTCTTCTCAGAACTAGAACAAATAATCCTAAAATTTATGTGAAACCACAATCTAATCAAATAAAAGTGTACTATTGAAATTGACCATTTCTTTGGGATGCCTAAGCCACACCCACCAGCCAATCAGAGCAACTGTATGCAAATTAACCCAGCCAAGATGGAGGCCGGCAGTCACGGAGCTGAGTAAAGAGGCAGCTTCCATTGCAGCAGGAGTAAAACTGTTTGCCGGCTGCCTGGGCTTCTCTCGGCTCCAGGCAACAACATATTTGCAACATTGTCTCAATTATAGAAGCCACAGAGCTGAATCCAACAGAAAGCTTCCTGATCTGCCTAGGCCTCAGCTTAAAGGAACAGTGTATCAATTATAGAAGATAAATAAACCCCAGAAACGTGCTTTCAGCCAGCCTTGCTGGGACGTTGGGTCAATGGGAGCTGTGGGCACTCTGAAAGCCAGAAAACAGCCCTCAGCCCATCACCCAGGCTAGCCACATCCCAATGGGGTGAGGGACCCCATTGGGGAGCTTGGTTAGCCTGCAAACAGCCATCAGCCCCTCACCCAGGCTGACCAGGCACACCAGCAGGTGGACATCCCCAGAGGGGTCCCAGACTGTGAGAGGGCACAGGCTAGGCTGAGGGACCTCCATACTGCACAAATTTTTGTGCACTGGGCCCCTAGTAAACTATAAAAGTCAAAACAGTCTTGAGAAAGAACAAAGTTGGATGTATCATGCTTCCTGCTTTCATATGGTACTATAACTCCATAACAATTAAAAAGAGTATGGTGCTGGCACAAAACAAAACAAAACAAAACAAAAACAAACAACAAAACAGACATACAGATCAATGATATAGAACAGAGAGCACAGATATACACTCTTGCTAAATGGTCAATTAGAAGGCAATAATATATAATGAAGAAACAACGGTTTTTCAACAAGTAGTGCTGGGAAAACTGGACAAATACATGCAAAAAATGGAAACTAGACAACTCTACACCACATAAAAATCAAACAAACCTCAAAATGTATTAAAGATTTAAATGTAAGATATGAAACTCTTAGAAGGACACATAGGTAATAACTCTTTGACTTCAGGCTGAATAATGTGTTTGACTGTACCTCATAGATCAAGGGAAACAAAAGCAAAAATAAACACAAGAAACTTTAGCAAATTAACAATTTCTACACACCACCAAAACAAAAGACAGCCTTCTGAATACGAGAAGATTTTGCAAAGGATATATACCCAATAAGGACTGATATCCAAAATATATAATGAAGTCTTATAATCCAATAACAGAAAATAAAAAATCTGATCCAAAAGGAGAGAGCACATAAAGACATTTCTTCAAAGAAGGCATAAAGATGGGAAACAGACCTGGAAGAGTGCTCAACATTACTAACCATCAGGGTAATGCAAATTAAAACCACAATTAGATACTACCTCACACCTGTCAGAGCGGGTACTATAAAAACACAGCAAAGAAGTGTTGGCAAGGATGTGGAGAAAAGAGAACCCTCGTGCACTTTCAATGGGGATTCAAATTGGCGCAGTTATTATAGAAAACAGTATGAAGATTACACAACATACTAAAATACAACTGTCAGACAACCCAACAATTCTATTTCTGGATATTTATCCAAAGAAAACAAAAACACTAATTTAAAAAAGATATAAACACCTTTATGTTTGTTGCTGCATTATTTATCATAGTAAAGATATGGAAGCAACCTAAGTGTTCATAGATAGATGAATGGGTTAAAAAATGGGTAATTACTCAGCAATAAAAAATAAAGTTTTGTCATTTAACATAACAGGGATGGACCTAGAGGGTTTTATGCTAAGTGAAATAAGTCAGAGAGAAAAATAAAAATACCACATGATTTCAGCTGTATTTGGGAATTTGAAAAAACAATATGAAAACAAACAAACAAACAAAAAGCAAATATGACTCAGAGAAACAAAGAACAAATAGATGGTTGCCAAAGGGCAGGGGTGGAGGGATGTTTGAAAAATGTGAGGGTGGATGCAGTTAATAATAGTGTGAAAACTTTGCTTAGTAATATATGGTTACTAGAATTAGCATGGTAATCAAATTCTAAGGTATATAAATGTCTAATCATAATGTTTTATACCTTAAAGTGATAAAATAGTACATGACAGCTATACTTTAAAAATAAACAAATACATACAATAAAGGGAATAAATATAAGGGATTTCTAATCAGCCTCCTGGAGTATGGAGAGAGAGAAGACACTAATTTAGAAAAGAAAAGGGAAATTGTGTATGAAGCTCCACAACAAGACCAAGAATTAAATGAGTTCAAGAATTCTGAGTAAGAAACAGATATTGTGAGTAGTTTTGTAAAAAGGTTTTATGATGTGAGCAAAGTTAGAGGGGGTATGAAAGAGAACTACTGGTTTCAAGAACATAGAAGGGCAATATGAAGTCTGCAATTAAGAAACTATCATTTCACTTATGGAATTGATTTTTCAAAAAGAGTAATTCTTAGACTTCATTCATCTTAGATATGATACAAGAAATATGATAGCAATATTTGTCTTTCAAACTACGTCATACATATTGTAGGGCATTAAGTTAAGCATGAATGAAAAAAACTCCAAGGTTCCCTATAGCTCTGCCTTTTATATAATTTTAAAATGTCCATTCCATAACAACTTTTAGTTTTAAGAATAAACTTATGCTCTGCTCTAATTTTTTTTACTTATCTATTTAAACATGAGATGTTTAATTTTTTTCATGTATCTGTCCAATTTTCCAAACACTAGTTATTGAAGACTGTGTCTTTACTCCACTATATGCTCTTGCTTTTTTTGTCAAATAGTGAGTGTAATGGCCTGAGTTGATTGCTGGGTCCTCTGCTTTGTTCCATTGGCCTAGAGGCTGTTTTGAGTGCAGCTGTTTTGTAGTATAACGTGATATCTGCCTCGGCCCCCTTACTCTTCCTGATTCCCTTCCATAGTTTAATTGATTCCAGAGATGCTGCTGAAGCTTAGGATTCTCATACTTGGACCAAGACCTACTCATGGTTGTTTACAAGGTTAGCTGCTGGCTGGAGTCTGTGAAATTCTATCTGGGGACTCTAAAGCCTTAGGATCAAGTCAGACAGCTAGAGGTACTGAGAGTCATGGACCTGACTTGTCTCTTTTGTAAATTCTTGATTTCCATGAGAACTTCAGTGTCCAGATAACATGCCTCTCCTGGTAAGGAGTCTATGAGCCCTCGAGGCCTATATGACAACTCTTCTGTGTGCCTTGTACGTTAGCTCCGACAACAACACCGACTTATGAGACCATTCATTTAGGACAGCATGGTCTCCTCACGGAGGAAGCAGTCTCCCCATAGCAGATAGTCAGGGGTGAGACCCAGTTTGTGATTTTTAGGAATAGTTTTGAGAGCCTGGAGTTTAGAGGAACAGAACTGAGGTGCTGCGGGCGACTGAAGTTCCCTTATGCTAAGTGGTGTGATCCAGGAAGATGAGGAGCTTTTACCATATGAGCACCTGTCCCATGAGCAGCCATTGCACAGAAAGTCCCCACTGCACACAGAGGCATGGCAAAGCAGATAGAGGAATGTTATTATCTATCAGTCGGTGTTTCTGCAGAGACTCCCCAAACAGGTGTAACCATCTCCTACGTCACCGTTTTCACACAAATGTGTTTTCCTGGTTGACTCGATTATTAGTGTCATTAACTTTGTCTTCACCCAGGCTGTCAAACTGCTTTGTCCATTTACTCCTTTACATTAGCTTCCTGTCTTGTCTGATATCTGACTGCAGTGACCTTGCTGGGTTAACCTGTAACTACAGAAGGTAAGCTCTCACGTGGCAATGACCAGCTTGAACTAGTGAATGGCCTGCCTGACTCCTGGAAAAGTCAGAGATTAGGATGGCCGTGAACCTGTGTAGCATGGATCTGGCCCACCTGAATTCTGAGTTTGTCATTATATTAAATACAAATTATTATCTTTTGATGTTTGTATTAAAAATAAATGTATATGAAAATAGCTTGTGCAAGCAATATGAGAATCTTAGATTCATTGTATTGCTTCAGATTCATAAGGCTCTAGTATAATATGCCTCAACTTCTTGTATTTTATATTTTAAAAGATCCAGAATATGTAAAAACTCATACCATTGAGACTGGAATCACCCCTTTACCAGAGTTTGAGAGGCATTTCCACTGACTTCTAATCATATTTGGTTGAAAAACACAACTACCAGACCATCATTGTTATATGTCTTATTAAAAATTATCTTTTCAAGTTTCATCTAATGACTGAATGTATGTTTTCTTGTAATGAAATAAATATTTTTTTTAAATTCAAAGTAGAATTAATATTTTCTCTTTTTGTTATTTGATAAAAGCACAAGGGGGAAACATTCTAGCCCTGGCTTGTGTTTCTCAGTGGTTAGAGCATTAGCCCATGCACAAAAGGGTAACAGGTTCGATTCCTGCCAAGGGAAGTTACGTGGGTTTCAGGTTCCTGATCCCCAGTTCTGGTCAGGGAGTTTGTGGGTGGCTCTCCCACTACCTCTTTCTCTCTCCCTCCTTACCTTCCTGTCATTCTCTAAAAATCAATGGTAAAAATATCCTGTGCTGAGAATTACCAACAACACAACAAAGTTCTAATTCTTTCCCTTACTTTTAGCGACAACACATACTTTCTCCTTCATCCTCCCTGTGATGGTATAAACCCATCTTCTCCAGCCAGTTTTCTCCAGCCAGTCTATTGAAGCAACTGCTTGAGAGACTTTCCACAAGTTCCAGAATGACTGCTCATCCGGATCCTGAATATAGCATCCCCCTGCGGAGCACCCCATTTTCCCCGAACTACAGCCAACAACTAGCAGCCAGCATTTCCCAGTGGGCACATTCCTACATGGGAACACCGAACATGGGGTCAGGAATGCATTGCCAACAATGGTCTCTGATTTTCTGTTTGAGAGGCACATACACACTTGACACACAAATAATACAAATATGAAATGTGAGAAGCACAAAAAAGCAACTCAGTTATGATTAAAGCATTTATTCTCTGAATGATGCTGAAAAAATATCCAGACCCAGAGGGAAGGTGGGGGTGGGGGTGTTATGAAGGTAAAGGGGAGAGATCAACCAAAGGACTTACATGCATGCATATTGGCCTAACCAATGGACACAGACACCAGAGGGGTGAGGGCACAGACACCAGTGGGGGGGGGATGGTAGGATAATGTGGGGATAAGGACACATAAGTAATAACTTAATCAATAAAGAATTTTTTTTAAAAAAGGAGAGGCTCATTTGATGAAGGAGGGGGATGAAGCCCTATGGCCCAGAACATCATCTTGAAGCTTATGAAGCGAGGTGAGCTCCTGCCTGCATGAACCTACCCGGCAACTGCTCCAGAAATTAGTGGCCCCATCAGTGTCTGATGAGATGCTATTCCAGTTAGATGCTCCTTTAAGCCAGCTCTTCAACATCACTGCCAATGAGGAAAGTGCAAGTTATGGTGACAATAGGATGCACTTCACCCTATTAGACTGGAAAAACGTGGCGCCTGGGCAGCTAGTGCTGTTAGGGTGCCGGCAGGAAGAGGGGTGGTCCTCTCACCTTAGTGAAGAAATGTGTATTTCTTTAGTCTGTTAGGAAATAAATCTATCAACATCCATTTCCATTAAACATACACAAACTCTGCAGTACAGAAAGCTCACTCCAGAGAGTTAGACCAAGGAAAGAAAAGCATCAACTAGTGTGGCTCTCACAGCAAAGGTGCCTGTTGCAGCACATTAGTGTTTGGACCCAAACAGAAACACAGAGAATGTTCAAAAGGACACGGTGGCTAAGAAGACTAGCACCCCTGAAGGTTGTGGAGACATTAAAAAAGAGGAAGATGGCGCTTTATCTATTGGCTTGGAGGAAGCAGAGCAAGGGGTTTAAAAAGGTCTAGAGTAATAAAAGAAGGAACAGCTACATATTCCATGAATGCCTTTTAAAATATGGTTACAAAGTACGCAATTTGTTGTAAAGGATACCCATCAGACCCCTGCCATTGCCTGTCTAGAACAATTGTTTTACCTCAATTTCCCCAGATAATATCTGGGGCGATTTTGATTGTCAGAGCTTGGACAGAGGCTCTACCAGCATCTAGTGGGTAGAGGCCCAGGATGCTGCTACTGCTAACCATGGTGAATGCACAGTCTAACCCCCACGATAAGGACTGGTGTGGATCAAAAGCCCATGGTGCCCAGGATGAGAAACGCTGATCTGGAGAACGAAGAAGGAAGGGGGAGGAGAACATGGGAGGTAGATAAGTAGAGTAAAAAACAAAATGATATATGAGTATTTTAAAGTTATCTATTCCAACAGACACACATGCACACATGCACGTGTGTGCACCAAACAAACACAAGTGCAGGCAAGAGTCATGCATATGTAAGTCTAAACTGCAATGTATGAGATCATGCACTTCTCTTGAACATTCCCCTTGTAGAGTTAACCTTTGGTCCCAGAGCCAGGAGGCAGAATCTTGGCAGACATGTCCCGATACACCATACAGGGGACCCGTGAGGCCTCATTTTCTTCGTGTCATGATAAAAACTGATTGTACACATTTTCACCTTTTACCTATCAATGTCCAGAAAACCCAAGAACAAAAAATTGCCATTATCTGTGGCCCAAAATACTAAGGAGCATGTAAACAAATATGAAAAACCACCTCCAAAATCTAAAGAGTATAATTATTGGGCCTGAAAACATTAACAGATGTTTTGTCCTTCACTCAGCAAGTGCTGGCAAGTCATTTACAGGGCTGGGAGTGCACCACATGCCAAGTTCAAGGGTAAAAAGATGCATACAGTGCCATGTCTGCTTTCAGAAGGCAGGTCACACGTAATCCAGGAGGGGAGAAAGACATGTAGTAAAAACAGCCCAAAACTGCCTGGGAGGTGCAGATGTGAGTAGTGGAATTGGCCAGCTGGAGGAGAAGGCTTAGGGAAAATTCATGGGTCATCTGTTTGGCTAGAGTCTTGATGGCTTGTCAACTGCAAAATGAGAACAGTGGCAACAGGTTTGAAAGAAATGGAGGGAACTACATTTAAGAGAGAGAAATGACAAAATGATTGGAAGTAGCAGGTGAAGATAGTGAAAGACATGCCTAGGTTTCTGGTGAAGGAAAAATATGGTTGTGTGGCCAACTATTAACATTGGAATAAGCTAAAATATGACAAAAATGTTCTGGACCAGGATTTTTAAAAAAATATATGTGTGTTTTTTTAATTCAGAGAAGAAGGGAGAGGGAGGGAGAGATGGAAACATCAATGGGAGTCATTGATTGGCTGCCTCCTGCGTGCCCTACCCTAGGGATAGAACCTGCAACTTGGGTGATTTGCCCTGACTGGGAATCGAACCATGAACTCCCGGTTCATAGGTGGACACTCAACCACTAAGCCACAATGGCTGGGCTGTCCCATGATTTTATAGACATTCTTTATCTATTCTCAGATATGATCTGAATCACTAAAATAAAGCTGTATGTACTGTTTTCCAAACTCTTCTTGTGGTTAATTGAAAGCCACAGCAATTAAAGTTAATAGAATTTTAGACATTCTTTAAAAGTGATCAAGCCTGACTGTAGAACATAAAGGAATCTGATTCTCTCCATGTCTCCTGATCACAAGTCTGTGCACCATGCCTGGAATGTGAGGCAGATCCATCAATACCATGAGGAATTACTGATTAGGTAGTCATGCTTTTAGCACAGGGCTCAGTCAACATGGGTCATTAAATATATATTCTGTTTGAACAAAAGGTATATTTTAACAGTGATTTCTAGTTTCAAATTATTCAATGATTAAATATTAACTTTAACAACAGCATATCAGCTTTTCCTCATAACAAAGAAGGCCTTTATGATTTGACCCCTGCTTGCTTCTCCTGTCCACTCATCCCTGCAAACAGCCCGTCCTGCATCCTGGTGGCTCAGCAACATGAGGGGGACGTGCATCTGCTGCTCCCAGACTGCACCTGCCCCTCTGTCCTTCCTCCCAGCAGCGTGGCTCTCCCTCCTGGTGCTTCTGTAGGGCTGGGTCTGCTGGGAAGCATCCAGAGGGAGTTGTGTTCATCTCACCCCGAGAGCCATGCACAGGTTGCACTCTAAACTTACATATACATTATTATTTTTTTAAATTATATATGTGAATGCTGGGGGTGGGTGGGAGTGGGGGATCCATGGGGGAGAAGCAGGATATCTGTAATACTTTTAACAAGAAAGATCTATTCTTAAAAAGTATGAGTGCTGTCTCTGCTTATCTGCCTCTATCATATCCTTTATGTTTATATCCTATAAATATAGAGATATAAATTTGAAAATAGGTGTGCTTATTTTAAATCAAGGATTTCAGTAGTAAACCATTATAATAGACTGAACTATGCTGTATCAGTTCTGGTACTCTCTCTCATAAGTGTCTGATTTCTCTTAAGACCAATGAAAATGTACAGAAATCATGGAAGCAAAAACATTTAAAAAATGTTAATTCTTCTGCTCTAAAGACTGCTTGCTGAAATATGTTTAACATAATTTTGATGTTCTTAAAAATCCACTTAAACGTGATCTCACTCATTTGTGTAATATAATGAATACCATAAACTGATGAACAAAAACAGAGACAGAGAAGCATCGATCAGACCATCAACCCTCAGAGGGAAGGCAGGGGAGAGTGGGGGCAAGGGGGAGAGATCAAACAAAGGACTTGTATGCATGCATATAAGCCTAATCAATGGACACAGACAACAGGGGGGTGAGGGCATGAGTGGGGTGGGGGGCAATAGGGGGATAAGGACACATATGTAATACTTTAATCAATTAAAAAATAAAATGAAAAATCCTCTTAAGAAGATAACGTAGGTCACTGAACTAACTGTGAGGCTGGAGAGGGATGACTATGTGGGAATGTAAACAATTGTGAGCAGAGAGGTTCAGAGTTGAACTCCTGAGAAGGACAACCTGAATTCAACCTGAGCCTCTCCACTTAAAAGCTGTGTGATGTGAGGAAATTTGCATAATCTTTGCATGCTTTCATTTTTATCTACAATTCTGACTTCCAAAAATCTTTGAAAAATATTATTATTACCATAATTATCCTCACTATCATCAGTATTAAACTCATGCTCTGGCCTAGTGTCTCAGTTCATCTGAGGTCCTTTCATACACCAAAAGGTTACATGCTTAACACCCAGTCAGGGCACATACCTGGGTTTCTGATAAGATCCCTGATCAGTGCATGTTCAGGAGGCAACCAATCAATGTTTCTTTTTCACATAGATATTTCTCTCTCCCTCCCTTCTTCTCTCTCTAAAATAAATTTAAAAAACACATATCCTCAGGTGAGGATGAAAAATAAAAATATTAACCCTCATATGTTTTTAGTGACCATGAAAGTAAAATATTTCACTTTGGACCCTGGCATGTAGTAAGCCTCCCTAAGTGCCAGCTATCATTAGTGCACTCTAGCCACCACAGATGTGAGAATGCTATCTTCTATTTCATATCACAATTCATTACACATTTAAGATTAATCTCCCAACAATTCTGTAAAGTAAGTAGTGTACAGATAATGATCATCAATTTACTATTGTGATCACTGAGATATAAAAGAATTAGGCAATTTTCCATGAACAAAAATTAGGTGATTTTACTTGAAATCATATTCAAATTCTTTGATCTCAAATTTGTTTGTTTTTTCAATACCCAACATATTACTAAGTTTGTCCCAGAATGATTGGTCTACAGGCATGATGAGGATGGCATTTTATATCACCGAAGTCCCACTGGCCAAAATCTCTATGGCGATAAAATAAGAGTTAGGAGTTGAGGATGGGATGGAGAAAGGCGAAAAGCAAATGAGTTTCATCCAGAAATGTGTTTCCACACTTCCGTTTCCTGAGCTCTATTTTCCACTTCCTGGCCCATCCAGTCATAGGCTGCTAATGGAGCTATGAAGGTTCTTCCAGACCTCAAATCAGAGGGCAGCAGGCAGACCCACCTTTTCTATTTGTTTTGTCCTTTTCTCAGAAGAAAAAATTTTCTTTCTCAGAAGCTCCCAGCAACATTCTTCTCGTGCTGTTTGTACATTTGACCCTTAAGGGAATGTCCCCTGGATTCCTAAAATAGCAAGCACTGGCATGAGGTGGTGGGATTTTCCTGACTTATTCACACTCTTCCCTCGGAAAGAAGGGTTTGTATTCACATACTTAGACAATATTCACTGAGGAGATAAAGTACCGTCTAAACGACCCCTGATAGGATGTTTGTAGGAGGGGCCACTACCTTGAATAAGAGGTTGGACAAGACCAAGAGCTTTCAAAGCAGTAGAAATCTTTATGCACACACAGCTTTAAATAAGTCATCTTGTGAAACACAGTTTAGAAAACAGGGGAGTAGAACAGCTCTAGCAACACAACAGGAACCTCTGCTTCCCCTGAGGCACCTTCTTGGAACCCTAGAGATTTGAAACCACAGGACAGAGGGTCTCAGGGCTCTCTTTCAACCTCAAAATTGTATACTCCTCATAATCCAGTGTTCCTCCAATTGGGGGAAAGATAGTTCAGGTGAGACAGAACACAAAACCACCCAGTCAAACAGAAAGGTGTATTTGCCTTTTGTATGCCTTACATATGTAATTTACAAACATAAACATACCAAATAGACATTCTGATACATTCTTTTTATCTTTTTTATTTTCAAAGTGAAAATTGTCGACATGAAAAACCATGTTTTTAAAGTATTTTTAATAATGTTATGGATTTTTAGTAATATAAACTAAGTTGTCTCAAATACAATTTTAGAGCAAAATACACACAAGTGCACGGCTGGCTATCTAGCTATCTGGATGGATGGATGCATAAAATACATATATGAGTGATCTTTAAAACACCAAAATAATGGAGAGATTATAAAATATTTTTCTTCTCAATATATTATATTTATGAAATGAGCATCTATTACTTTTATAAATGTAATTTATAGTTATTAATAGTTATTTATAGTTATTAAAGTTATTAATTTAAAAACTGAAAATGGGAATTCTGAGCTCAGACTGGAAGAAGGTAGATATGATCAATTGTAGGCCCCTAAGTACATTAGCCTCCTGAAAGTAACCCAGTTGGCTGGTGCCTCACTGTGTCCCTCCACTAAACTCATGAATCTACTCTGTGTTGCACCTGCTTCCAAAGACAAAATATGGGTCTCTCAGGTCCCACTATGGATATTCAAAGAAGGCGCTGCAAATCAAGGAGAAATGGCTTTTCTTATGGGCTTTGGCAAGGCACTTTCTAATGTGAGCTATGTTTCCTTAACTCCTGGAGACTGAAAAACTACAGGTAGTTAAACTAGAAAATAAGTAATGGAATGCAGACGGACATTCTGCAATTTAAGTAATTCAGATGAAGTGCAAGAGAAAGAGATTGCAAGTTGCCAGTCCCAGGCATGCACATCTGAAAGCTTGAGCAAACAAGGCATCATTATCACATTACTCTTCGTGAATTCAGTACTTGAAAAATAAAGAGTCTTGTCTTTTCCTACAAATTAGTGATATATAGTATTTTTGAGAGAAAAAATCCATTTGCAGAACAAATCAAAGTTTACTTTGAAGGCCAAAGAATATAATCTAGTATTTTTGGTTATTAAGACAAGCAGCTAAGTCTGTGATTTAACTCTATCACTGAAGATGATAAAATGAAGAAAACTACCAAATTCATCTGCCAGGACAAATTCGGCATCTCAGCAAACCATTGCCAATGAATAAAGAATAAGAATGATCTAAATTTGACATTTTGGTATCTGTCCCCAGCCCCAAACCACCACCACCCACTTCCCCTGCCGCCCCATAGCTTTGTTGAATACCAGATTATCCTCATGGTGCTAGATTGCCTGGCGTTTCTGTAGTATAGCTAGCCACATGGGAATCTCCAGAAAATAGCACAAACCCAAATGCCTGACAAGTTCTAAGAGTTGAAGGGGTTTGAGGAAAGAGCCAGAATTTTCATTTGTTTTTAAGTCAGAAGACAAAACAAGCATATTATGATAGAGAAAGAAGAGGCTTGGAGAGAGAGCAGAAGCTTGTGAGTTTCTAGGCAATTCTATGAATAGAAATAGAACCTCCTAGCTTGATTTTCTTTGGGTTGCTGCTCATATCTCCCTTGAATGGGCTCTGACCTGAGGTACCAGCCCAGGGTCAGGGCTGGGGAGTTGATTATTTCAATGTTATTAAAACTAGGGACCACATCTTGAACAAATTCCTGTTATAGTTAGGGAGAATCTAGAACTTTTGCCTTTTCTGATACAAATATATTTAAGGATCATATTCCTACAAGTAATTTACATTTTTTCAACTATTCCTGACAGGTGATTTATCATACAATCATTGAAATAAATTATTTCATAGGCTATTTTTAGTATGAATTGAATGCACAAGCCTGAGTAACTCATAAATATCTATGATGGCACTGGGTTAATTGAGAAACAATGAGGAATAGTCTACAAATTAATGCAATGTAATTTCCAGCCCATTCAGAACTCTAAGTACTAGTCATTCAATAGTTATTTGATGAAAGGTGTGTGTGTGTGTGTGTAAATTATAATGTGAAATTCATACTCAGTTATAATGTGAAATTCATACTCAATTGCCAAATTCATACTTGCCCTTGTCCCTCACATTTCCAACCCAATTAAGCATTGTATGCTGATGTTAAAATATACTTAATGCCTTCTGGGACAAAGAACTTGCTTTCCAATAAGACATATAGAGTCTACTACAAACCAACCTCCATCTGAAAGGCTGCTTTAGAACTTACTGAGTCACCATTTCCAATCCCGCTTCTAGATATCCCAGATTTTCTGTGGGTGTCTTATTGCCTTCCCTGCACCAGTCTGTTTCTTGTCCTCCATTTCCTCTCTATATCCCTTTCTAACAACATTTCAATATTCCATGTAATCAGCTCTGGCTGGTTTGGCTTAATGGATAGAGCATTGCCTGTGGACTGAAGGGTCCCAGGTTTGATTCTGGCTAAGGACACATGCCTGGGTTGAGGGGCTCAATGCCCAGTAGGGGGCGTGCAGGAGCCAGCTGATCAATGATTTTCTCTCCCTTCCTCTCTGAAATCAATAAAACATATCTAAAAAATAAAAACATAATCCATGTAATCATAATTTATAGCCATAAGTGAGGGCTCTCTCCTTTGTACCACACAGTATAATGAAACTTTTCTGTGATCATACAGTAATATTCTTTTGCTCCATATTTTTAGAGTCTGGTACTCCCAGGTCCTAGTATAGAGCCCATCCTAGTAAAATAGGTTGCTAACAGTTTCAGTGAATGAATACACATGTGGCCCTCAGGAGCCTATACAAATGGTCCACTTCTTCCCACATTAAAAATTGGAGAACATAAGGACTGCAGCTGAAGAGTTGTGCCCTCCCCTCCTCCAAATACACACGTTGAAGTCCTATATCCCCCAATGTGACTGTATTTAGAGATAGTGCTTTTGGGTGATAATTGAGGTTGGAAGAGATTATTAGGATGGGGTCTTAACCTGACACGTATAAGAGCAAGAACTCTCCTCTCTCTCCACTGCCAGGCACTGATGAAAGGCCAGGCGAGCACATTTCAGGTGGAGAATGCAGCACCAACAAGCTGGCAGGTGGGCCCTCACCAGGAGCTGAACTGGTTGGCACCTTGATGTGGGACTTGCCAGCCTCCAGAACTGTGAGAGATAAATGTCTGTTGTGTAAGCCACCCAGTCCCTGGTACTTGGTTATAGCAGCTGTGCTAATTAATAGAAGTAGTAAAGAAAAATGAGTTTATTAGATATTGTGAAGAAGAAATAAAGAAGAAAAGAAGCTCATCTGAAGAGACTATAGAAGTAAAATAACAAGACTTGAAATTTTCAAACAGTGTCAGAGGTGAAGGGGCTCAAGGATCATTGAATGCCTTTCTAACTACTGAGGACATAGAGGAGTTTCATTTACAGACACTGCCTCATTTTAATCCAAAAATGTATGAAGAGTAAAGAGTAAAAAAAACCAATGAAGGAGGTAAATTTGTCCTCAGGTTACTTCTGCACCTGTATAAGGCTATGGACCAGTTAGCTCAAACCTAAGCTCCTCCCAGGCAGTCATGCTCCTCCACCGCCTGCTCCCCTTGCACATCTGGTTAACTACTCGAACTTTCTCCTTATTCATAACGTTCAGGTTAGCTCTTTTTAGTCCTTGAAATAATTGCCTACTTTTCTTAATGAAAATTTTCATAATTCTCCTGGGGTCTTTGACAATACTCTAAAAGAAACATTGTATGAGCAGACCTAAAAATAAAAAGGTAGTGAAGGCCTTTTGAAAGAGACAGTATGGGAAGTGATGAGGCCAATTTTCTTTTCCCACTCTTTCCAAGGTGTGAGGAACTCACCTCCCATGCAATAAGTCTCCAGCAGCGAAGGCATCAAGGAAATATTGGGCTCTCTGTTTAACCTCTGTGATGTTTAACTCTCTGTAGCCTCAAGCTTGGCTGACTCCCCAGAAAACAGAAATGCTGCCCCAAGTTAAACATCAGGCCCAGGAAGGAGACTGAAGAGTGTCTAGATTGATAAGTGCTTGATGCATCTGTTAATTTAAGAATACATTTCTTCTGGTGTCTATGTGACTACCCACTGTCATGTTTTACTATTAATTTCTTATCAAATGGGATCCTGATATGGGTGCGGCCACCACTAGTAGCAGCTGCTTTGCTCCTGTATGTAAAGTTCTCCTATTAAAGCTCTTATGGATTTGAGTAAGGACATGTTTCAGTTGTTAGGAATTGATCCTGAATTTAGACTTTTGGGGGCTTTCTCTCAACACAAGGGCTCCTTAGGGAGTAGTTGAGCACAGTGCGGGGTCAGGGGAGGAGGAAAGGGAATCTAATAAAAGAGTAATATGCTAATTGTGTCACACTGCTATATCCCAAGCCATGCCCACCAGCGAATCAGAGCAACTATATGCAAATTAACCCAATCAAGATGGCAGCCGGCAGCCACAGAGCTAGAGCAAACAGGAAGCTTCCTTGTCCCAACGATGGAGGAAGCTGTCTACCTACGCAGGCTGTAGCCTCCGCTCAAGGAAACACATTTTCAATTATAGAAGATAAATAAATCTCAGATACTTGCTTCCAGCCAGCCTCACTGGGAGCTTGGGTGACCAGGGGCTGTGGCCAGCCTGCAGACAGCCATCAGCTCCTCAACCAGGATGGCCCCACCTTCATTGGGTGAGGGTTCCTGCTGGGGGGGCTGGCCAGCCTGAAAACAGCCCTCAACCCCTCACCGAGGCTGAACAGGCACCCCAGCAGGGACACCCACCCTGAAGGGACTGTGGCAAGCCTGCAAACAGCCCTCAGCCCCTCACCCAGGCTGGCCAGGCACCCCAGTGGGACCCCACCTTGATCCGGGACACCCTTCAGGGAAAACCAGCTGCTCCCCCCCCCCCATGTACCAGGTCTCTATTCTATATAATAAAAAGGTACTATGCAAATTGACCCTAACAGCAGAACCACTGGGAATGACTGGTCACTATGACACACACTGACCACCAGGGGGCAGACGCTTAATGTAGGAGCTGCCCCTGTTCGTCAGTGTGCTCCCACAGGGGGAGCTCTGCTCAGCCACAAGCCAGGATGCTGGCTGCCAGTACAGTGGTGGTGGTGGGAGCCTCTCCTGCCTCCTCAGCAGCACTAAGGATGTCTGACTGCCAGCTTAGGCCTGATCACCTGAGGATTGGGCCTAAGCCAGCAAGTGGACATCCCCCAAGGGTTCCCAGACTGCGAGAGGGCACAGGTTGGGCTGAGGGATCACCCTGAGTCCACAAATTTCTGTGCACCAGTCCACTAATCTATAATAATAAAAGCATAATATGCAAATCAACCAAATGACTGAACAGCAGAACGACCGTCCAGGACCATTTAATGACATGCACTAGCACCAGGCATGCAAAGGTGGATACAATGCAATTGATAGGGGGATCTCCCAATTACCTACCCCATGGTTGCCTCACAGAGGGTCAGGCCACCCTCTTTGGGGTGATCAATGGAGGGTTCCACATTTGATCACTCCAAAGAAGGTGGCCCAGGCCACCCTCTGCACAACAATCGATCATGGAGCCCTGGGTGGGTGGATAGGGCCTCCTTCTGCATGCAGATCAATCACAGAGCCCCAGGATCAATCGCCCCAAAGAGGGAAGCCCAGGCAACCAGGTGGCGGTACTGTGGCAGGTAGGCAGGGCCAGCCAGTGATCGCCTGGCAAAGGGAGGCCCAGGCTAGCCAAACAATCACACCCCATGCCTGTTGCCCTCAAAGGGAGGCAATCAATGGTAGGGGCTAGGGGCAGCATTGCACAGATGGCAAGCAGTGGCAGCAGTGGGGGTGGGGCCAGTAGTCAGCAGCTGGGGAAAGGAAAGCCCTATAGATCCTGATTGCCAGTCAGGCCTAAGGACCCTACCCAAGGGATCCCAGATTGCGAGAGGGTGCAGGCAGGGCTGCAGGACACCCCTGTCCACCCCATGCATGACTTTCATGCACCCAGCCTCTAGTTAAATTATAATGGAATTTGTGGTTCTAACCAACCTTAACTTTTTCTTATGTAGAAATATAAATACAAATGTAATTATTAAAAGAAGAGAAAGAATTTACCAATGTTTTCTTTCTCACCTGGCACCTTCTTTCTCCCTTCTTCACCAGCCAACATTTATAAATGTGCGCACACACACACACACCAAGCCCTTCACCTAGAATCTAAACCGGGGATCCTCAAATTTTTTAAACAAGGGTCCAGTTCACTGTCCCTCAGACAGTTGGAGAGTCGGAGTATAGTTAAAAAAAGAAATGAACAAATTCCTATGCACACTGCACATATCTTATTTTGAAGTAAAAAAACAAGATGCAAAAACACCTGGTGGGCTGGATAAATGTCCTCGGTGGGCCGCATGTGGCCCGTGGGCCGTAGTTTGAGAACCCCTGACCTAAACCATATATTGCAGTATGTAACCCACATGCACTATACCAACATAGTCCTGGGAACATCCTTGATCATGTGCTCAGAATGATGATGGGAACAGAAATCTACAGTTTTAACAAGCACCCGAAAAGGTTATTCTTTATAAACTAGAGGCTTAGGGCACAGATTTATGCACCAGTGGGGTCCCTCGACCCGGCCTTCAGGAATCTGGCCAAAACCAACCTTCCCACATCCCCTGAAGGGTCCTGGATTGTGAGAGGGTAGCTCTCGGGTAACACACCCTAGAACGGGACTCCCTTCTCTCTGGTTCCAGGGTGTGTCACCCAAGTACTACCACTGACAAGTCACCACATCTTATCAGCTCCTGCATGAGTGTCTGCCCCCTGGTGGTCAGTGCATGTCATAGCTACTGGTCAGATGGTCAGACAGTTGCTTAGGCTTTTGTATATATAGATAGAACACTCTCTGTCTGCACTTATGCTCATGAAAAGTAACAGAATCCAGTCCTTTGTTGGTGAAAATTGCCTATGCTATGAGCCTCCTCATATTTCCCTTGTAATATTAAAACATGTACTCACATGTAGTGCTTAACCCAACAGGCATGTCTGGTGACTGCTACTTGAGAGACACTGCTGCAGGTACGTGGGATACCCTGCTTTGCAGTGCCAGCATTCTGTGGATTCTGTACAGATATCCTTTTCTCTTCCATCTCTTAACTAGGTATTTATTTGGGAAGCTTGGTTGGCGGGGAGCAGGGGCTACAAGAAGAGTAGTGGGAGCCTAGCAGAGGCATAGCTGTGGCTAAAGGCCTCAGATTGTCACCATCTGGCAGCTGCGGTGCAGCCCTCGCTCTCGGCAGACTGGCTGGGAGCCTTGTCAGTCACGTAATGCCATTGTTTCTTGTGTTCCATCTGTCTATTAAATTGGAAAAATATTCAACCTCTCCTACTCCAAAAGCTACCTGTGGGAATACGGGAATACAGGTGGCTTTTTCAAATGTAATTAGACTGACAAAGTTTCCCTAGTGTCACATGAGCCTCATTCCTGCCAGTACTTACCTCTCCACTTGCTCTCCTAACATCACTATCTCCCCTTTACTGAATATCTGTAGTACAAGTTGGACTCAATAAGTAAACCTTCTCATTTAATCTGCACAACAGGTCTTCATAGACTTATTACTTTTCATTGTATAAATATGGAGCCCAGCTCTGCATTGAAGCAACTCACGCAAGTGTGTGGCTCCAAGAGATTCGACACCAGCTCCGGCTTGTCCACTGACACACTCTCTTTCCCTATTTTGCAGTCTCTGCTTTCAGATGCTATAAATCTACAAAATTATTCTCAGTACCAGAGGTGGGGAATTTTTCAGTGTGGTGCTTTTATACTAGAGGCCCGGTGCACAAAAAATTTGTGCACTCAGGGGGTCTCTCAGCACGGCCATTGCTCTCTTGCAATCTGGGATCCTTCAGAGGATGTCCACTTGCTGGCTTAGGCCCACTCCCAGGGGGTTCAGGCCTAAGCTGGCAATCAGATATCCCTTTGGTAGCCTGGAAGCCCTTGGGGGATGTTCACTTGCCAGCGGGAAGCAGGCCTAAGCTGCAGTGGGACATCCTTAGCGCTGCTAAGGAGGTGAGAGAGACTCCCGCCACCACCATTGTGCTGGCAGCCATCAGCCTGGCTTGTGGCTGAGCAGATCTCCCCCTGTGGGAGCGCACTGACCACCAGGGACAGCTCCTGCATTGAGCATCTGCCCCCTGGTGATCAGTGTGTCATAGTGACCAGTCATTCCCAGTGGTTCTGCTTTTAGGGTCAATTTGCATATTATCATTTTATTATATAGGACTAGGGGCCCAGTGCACACCTGGCCTGTGCCCTCTCGCAGTCTGGGATGCCTCAAGGGATGTCCACCTTCTGGCATGCCTGGCCAGCCTAGGTGAGGGGCTGATGGCTGTTTACAGGCTGGCCAAGCTCCCCAGTGTGGAACCTCACCCCATTGGTGTGTGGCCAGCCTGGGTGAGGGTGTGAGGGCTGTTTTCAGGCTGCCCACAGTCCCTTTATGGTTCAAGTCCCTACTGGGGTACCTGGCCAGCCTAGGTCAGGGGTTGAGGGCCGTTTTCAGGCTGCCCACAGCCCCTTCAGGTTTTGGGTCCCTACTGGGGTACCTGGCCAGCCTGGGTGCGGGGCTGAGGGCCATTTTCAGGCTTTCATACTTACATGAGTATAAGACACCAGCGTAGACACCCTTGGAAGACACTCAACAGTGTGCCTGTGCTCAGGTCTCACCCTTTCAGTTGTGTACTTGTGTGCCACAGTCTTGAGGCTCATCATTAGTTTCCACTGATGCATGCACACAAAAGAGGGAATGTGTACCCATGAGTGAACACACCAACAACCAAGGCCTCATGCTGCTTACGGATATGAGTCATGCTGTGCTTTCTGTCACTGGCTGGCAATGCTGATTACACCTTTAGATAGCTGCCCCCAGCATTGCTCTGGCCTGCACTCAGCCTGATTGTCATCCCTGGTCCTTACTCACCCACAGCTCCCATTGACCCAACGTCCCAGCAAGGCTGGCTGGAACAGGTTTCTGAGGTTTATTTATCTTCTATAATTGAAACTGTTGCTTTAAGCTGAGGCCTAGGCAGGTAATGAAGCTTCCTGTCTGCAGAAGCTCTCTGGCTTCTATAATTGCAACTATGTTGCCGTGATCAGAGAGAGGGCCAGCTGGCCTAGGCAGACAGTTTACTCCTAGTGCAACGGAAGCCTGCTGTTTACTCTAGCTCCGTGACTGCTGGCCTCCATCTTAGCTGGGTTAATTTGCATACAGTTGCTCTGATTAGCTGGTGGGCGTGGCTTAGGCATCCTGAAGAAATGGTCAATTTCAATATTACTCTTTTATTAGATAATATAATAGTTTATTTTTAAAATTGAAAAACAGTAGAACAGCTGATATTTCACTTAAGAGGTAAATCTATAGGTCAAGAGGCATGTTTTCTCTCCCAGATTCAGTTTAAATTCTTATGTTATCACTCAAACACACTGATCCTGTTCTTTTCCTTTTGTAACCTTTTAAGCCTATTTAAGTAGTTTCTAAATCTCCTATGCATTAAATTTCCATGAATTTGATTTGAGGCTTCTTGTAATTCATGTTGTTACATAAAATAGTCAATAAAATTCTTAGCACATCTGGTTTGATATTAGTTAGCAATGTTGGGATTGGCTACTTGTGCCGCAGGAAATGGAAATGGAATGCACTCCATCCCTAGCTGAGCAGGTGGTAAGGAATCCTGCTAGAAAGCAGGTTGGAGGCTGAGGAAAGGGGTGGAGGGTGGAGTCCAACTGTGGAGAAGTGGCTAAGACTGGCACTCCAACATTTGAGGTCACAACTAACAGTCATCTGTACGTGAGAAAAGATGAGTTTCTCGTCTTAAAAAATGTCTTCCAATATTGGCAATGAAGGGAGAGATTTTAAGTATGAAAGAATATATGGGTAGTTCCAACAAGTCTCCCTTGAAATTCACCTTGTTTGTGAGGAGAGTTTGTTAGGAACTTATGCCCATTAACATTATGGCCAAACATAGAGTCTTGAATCTTTCTCCATACCATAAAGTACACAGTGCTTGAGGCTGAAACTTTCAGAGCAAGGTTCCTCTAACTGTGATGTGTTCAGAAATCACCTGACAGCCTTTGTAGAGGTGGTGGGTTCTGATTCAAGGCTAGCATGGGGTTTGGATTCTGCATTTCTAGCCAACCTAGCAAGGTGTTAGAGCCAGTGGCCTACGATCTGGAGGACAGGGTACAGGTCAAGCCAGGCATATCAAGAAGCCATAAAGTCTGCTTGCTGTGCACCCTTCCTTTCTCAAGGCCTAAGAAATGCCATTGGAGAGTGTACATTGTACTTTAGAAGACTTTAACCATCTTCAGTTGTTATCATCTCAGTACATGAAATCAAATCCCTGACCCCTTATCTCTGAGTCCCTAATTTCTACTATAGGGGGTTATTCCTCCCAGAATGATCCCAAAGGCTAAGGTGACCAGATTTAAAGCGGTACACCATTGACCCGGGGGGGGGGGGGGGGGGGGGTGTTCTTTTTTTTTCTTTTTTTAAATTATTACTTAAAATATTACAAGGAGTAATCGGGACTTTTTTAAGAAGCCGTGGGACGCGGGACAAACTGTTAAAAATCGGGACTGTCCCCCAAGAGCGGGACATCTGGTCACCTTACCAAAGGCCCACAGATCACCAGAACACCCTGTGGTATACTCAGAACATAACCGGTAGAGAAACAGAGCTGAAGTAAAGCTTAAAGTGCTTGATCTACAGATTCCTGGTTCAAGATAAAACAAAGGTGGAATCAGCTCCCCACAAACGTGATCTAGACGTAACAGATGTGGGTAATTTCATGTGCAGCTCTTCATTCCTGCCAGTGTCTGGGAAAAGATTTAGAAGAGAAAGCAAGTTAATAGAAACCAGAAGTCAGAGTGAGCAGGCGTGCTCCCAGAGAAGTGTGCCGGCACCCTTCTGTCTCAGGCCAGTTCTGGTGTTGACACTCAGCCTTGTCCTGGAGACCTGGCAGCAGACCCACTGTCTGCCGCTTAGCTAGTGGAACAGAGGCCACTCACAGACCTCCTCCTTCAGGGATGCCGGCGGAGCCAGCATCAGTCATACTCCTGTGACAGCCATCATCCTCTCACCAGGAAGGAGCCAGGGGGAGCCCGATTTTGACTTTAGTAAAACCACTGGGAGAGAGTGGACTACTTTCTCCTGCATTTGACACACTGCTAGGTCATGACCCTGGGACTGCTTGTGCCTAACTTGCTTTCATGTGGAATGGTCTGCCTGGAAGAACCAGAAGTGGGAGCTAGAGAAAGTGATTGAGAGGTGGGCAGGAGAGGGGTGGGAGAGACTGAGAGCAACTGGCAGGGGTGGGAGGAAGGAGAGAGAGAGAGAGAGAGAGAGAGAGAGAGAGAGAGAGAGAGAGAGAGAGAAAGAGAGAGAGAGATATCAAACTGTTGCCTCACGCACACACCAGGGCCAGGGATCAAACCTAGATATCTTCTCTGACCAGGAATTGAACCCAAGACCTTTGGTGTACTAGACTGGACGGTGCTCCTACCAACTGAGCCACATCCTCCAGGGCGAGGGCATATTTTTATGTTTGTATCCAGAGATGCATGGAACTGGTGTCCTAAAGCTTGAGCTACATAAACCAATCACTTTCTTTCTTTTGTTCGGCCAATTGAGTGGAGATTCTGTCAGATGCAATCTTATGATCTCTGACTGATAGGAGTAAGGAGACACTGCTGAATGCTGGGAGGGCTGAAGAAGAGTGGACAGTGAGTTTGTGTAAGAAAAATGAAGCCTGATTCAAATAACATCTGGGGACCTCAGCCAAGGCACAGATGGGGAATTGATACAGTAAGCAATAAGGAACACGGATTAAAACAGGATATCTTTTCTTTTCAATACCCCAAAGATGATTTAATTTTTAAAAATATTGTTCAGGAGTTTCATCTCCAATACTACTAAGTCTCAAACTAATATTCATCAGAGATAGCTACCTCGTTTTCACTCCTCCTTCAGTTCTGTGCATCTACAGAGCTGCTTCTCTGGGTCAGGGCCCAGCTTGTTGCCTTTTGGGGAGTAACTGTTGTTCCCCCACCTCCTGTGATGCCCAGCAGCTGTGAATCAATGTCTTCCTCTCTAGGAGCGCTCCCAGGCCCAGGCTGCAGTTTCCTCCCTGAACTCGGTCCTCGCCCAGGGCAGGTGCACAATGAAGGAGTTCAGTGAGTGAATACGTGACTATGGACATCTTTAAAGAAGCATCTGGGGCCATGAGTACTCTGGGAAATACAGAGAGCAAGTCTCTGATAGTCTTACCCAGAGGCCTGGGCTGGGGGCAACCACCATCCTGTCTTGACTGGTAATCCTTCCTTCCCTGACTTCCCCCTGGCTGTTTCTGCCTCCCTCCAACTTACTCTCCACACTGCAGTCGGAAGTATTTTTAAGTGGGGGTCTGATCCCACTCCACATGTTAGATCCTTTGACAGGGGCTGGTTGCTGAGAGCTCGGTGGTCATTGCGGTATCATGGCCTCCAGGAACTCAGTGGCTAGGTCTGGTCCCACGTGGTCCCCTGCTTCCTGCAGTTTGGATGAGATCCCTGGCTCAGGGCTAAATGCCAGGATGGGCAGCCCGGCCACTGCAGGCCCACTCTCCACTGTCTCCCTATGCCAGGCCTTGTCCTCCATGTCCCTGCTTGAGGGAAGCCTGCCTTGGCCCTGGAGCTGAAGTCAAATGCTCAGATCATGAATTCTCACTCACAGAGCACTTCCTCTCAACAAATTCCTTGTGTCTCCAATTATTTGCTTAATTATTTCTGTAATTATCCCTGTAGCTAGGACAGACAAGGCATAAAAGCATGCCTTTGTCAGCCTTGTTCACCTTTGGTTCCCAGCAGGGGCTGAGTGCCCCACACGGGACCAGGCTGAGGGAGGTGATCACACAGGCCAGGAGGACAGAGGTGAGTCATGCCATGCCTCCTGGAGTCCAAACAGTGGCCCCCAGGCTGCCCTTCCAGCCCCTGCAGGTAACCTGTGTGTGTAGCTCAGGAACAGCTGGAATGACATCCCCCTCAGCTCATGGGCAGAAGCAGGATTCTGGGCCATTATTTGTTTCTAAATGGAACACCTGCCATGACTGTTTTTCCCACATCACAGCTGCCTTTAGCCGCCCTGGAAGGGTCGGCGCCCGTGGGCTGCCTGCGGGGAGCAGCTGCAAACATCTGCAGGCCGGGTGTCGGAGGGAACCGCCTGCTTTGAAGGTCACCCGTGGGAAACCGTGTGCCTGGCTGAGGAGTGGACTGACATGCACGTGTCCTTGCCTGCTGGCTGAGGGGTGATGGCGAGGAGAGGGGTGAGTTAGGTGCCCCCCCGCCCCCCCTTCCGCAGGGTGCCCTCGCCACCATTCCCGGTTCTCAGGTAACCTGTACATTGAGCTCACACAGAGCTGAGAATTATATCCCACTTTATCCGCGGACGGTTTACAAAAACGCTGTATCCACACGGTGTCTGCCACCTTGTGCTGACTCCGGGGAGTGATGCTGGACCCTGCCTCCTCCCCCGCACATTCCAGGAACAGGCTTCTTCACCCCACAGGGCAGCAGGGCCTCCTCAGTGTCTCCAGGGGCCCAGGGCCTCAGTGCCGCTGGGGAGGCCCCCCAGGAGCAGCTCCTGGCGAAGGGCGGCCAGAGACAGAAAGGCAGAGCCACTTGTGTGCAATCAAACATCAACCGCAGGCAGCAGACGCCCCTGAGGGAGGGCCACAGAGGACCAGCTCCCCGCGAAGCTCCGAGGAGAGACCAGGACAACAGGCATGTCCCACTGAAGGAGGAAAAGGCTGCAGGCAGCTCAGCGGCCTCCTAAGGGAGTGTCCCCCACACGCAACGTCCTCAGCCTGAGAACTGGGGGTGCAGCGGAGGAGCACAGGGGAGCTGGCACTCCAGGTGAAGAGCTGGGGAACCGAGCTTCTGTTGCTGTCATTTTTCTTAAAATCAAATAGTCTACTTCAGAGACGTTTTCTAGCCTGGCAGGTGTCCTCGCACGGGTGATCTGAAGCAGCAGAGTGCTTAAGGTAACCCACAGACCAGTCCCAGACAGACCCGAGGACCCTCCAGGCCTGCAGACACAGAGTAGGCCAGGGAGGAAGCAGACCTGGCCTGCAGAAGCCCCAGCGAAAGGGTGAGAGTGTCCTGCAGCTTTTGCTGTGCTCGGTGGCGGGAGTAAGGGTCAGACAGAATGAAAGGCAGGAAGTCAAGCTGAGCAGGATAATCTAGTAAAACAATATATGCAATAAATGAAGGATCACTTTTCAAAATAAGGTGAATATAATTTAACTGTAGTAAGAGAGCCAGTAAGACCACCCTGTACATAAAGCCTTATGAATGATTTCCCTGTTCAAATTCAGGGAAACAACGAGAATCAAATGCGATGGATAAAGGCAGCATGAACAGTGCACTGTTACTTCACAAACTACAAAAGGCTCAGAGTGTAAGAGGGTGATTGATACTGCAATCCAGTTAGCAAGGACAGCGGGCCACTTGGGGAGATGACCCACTGCCTCTAAAAAGAACATGAAGAATCAGCGACTATCCACCGCATGTCTTCCACAGCAGACACCAAAGCAAAGACAGCGCAGTAGCAATTACAGACTACATCCCAGTAAAGCCTGCGATGCTTAATCACATAAATACTAAGTCACAAGATGGGGAGGAAACATGTGTGCTTAGACAGTTCAACTTTAGGGAGCTCTTTTCATTAAAAAAAAAATGTCCATTTTTACTTTTTACTTACATACTCTGTACAAAGCGAGTGGAAGAGACGGACATGTGTGCCCAAAAAACAAATCAATTCTAACAGGATGAAGGATTTCGACATGATACCTGGACTGTGGTAGAATAAAGCCTGGATTCTGGTAGAATAATGCCTGGATTCTGGTAGAATAATGCCTGGATTCTGATAGAATAATGCCTGGATTCTGGTAGAATAATGCCTGGATTCTGGTAGAATAATGCCTGGATTCTGGTAGAATAATGCGTGGATTCTGATAGAATAATGTCTGGATTCTGGTAGAATAATGCCTGGGTTCTGGTAGAATAATGCATGGATTCTGATAGAATAATGCTTGGATTCTGATACAATAATGCCTGGATTCTGGTAGAATAATGCCTGGATTCTGGTAGAATAATGCCTGCCTTCTGATAGGATGTCTGGATTCTGTAGTTCCTGTAACTCCCTCTGATCGTGAGTACGTTCCTCAGTTTTTCAAGGTTGCATCCAGCCTTTGGCCCTCTGATTCCTTTGTAGAGGCACCTGGAGACCTGGAAAGCACTGTGCCCTCAGCCAGGAGTTCTCAATCCTCACAGATAACTGTAGTTTCCTGAAATCTTCTGTCTTAAGCACACACTCTGAAATTCTCAGTGAGGTCCATTGGGCCTTATATTTCAGCTCCGAGGCCATTTTCCCTTCCCACTGCTGCCCCCTCTGCATTAGGCAGGCAGCCCTGCTGACCTTCTGCCAGGCCCCAAGGACAGTGGTCCTCCAGGCCTGCTCTCTGCTCTGTGACTGGCCCACCCTCTGCTCTCTGGTCTTCACATGGCTCATTCCTGTCCATCCTAACTCCCAGTTTAAATGCCCTAGGCTCCTAGAGGCCACTCCTCACTCACAGACTAGGTGAGGGACTCAGTTTGGCAGAGTCTGCTGGCATCTTTTGACTTTCCTGAGATGGCAGGGACATTGGGGCGTGGTAATATGGTTTTAAAGTATAAGCAAACAGAATTCTGTGCACATCAGACTTGAGATAAGAGGAAACACTGTGACAGCCCCTGCACCAGGCAGAGATGCAACGGGACCTTTCTCCTCCTCAAGTCTGGAGCGGGTCCTGGCTTCCCACAGATGCCAAGAGGAAGATGGACTTCATACTAAGCCCTGTGCGTGCCACCCATGTGCACAGTGAACTGGTTGGCAGTGCTGAGGCACAGAGAGTTAACTAGATTCTCCCTGGTTCTCAGCCTCCTTGGATTTAGATCGGGTCATCAAGCTCGCTCCACTGAGGAGACACACGGAGGGTGCCCATTGCTTGGGGAGCAGATGGAGGCTGGCCTTGCAGGGGGCAGAGCTGGGGATGAAGGAGGCCTGCCCCCCACATCTGTAGTTTGCACTCTATTGAGGAACACGTTGTTGCATTTCACAGTGAGGTCTGAGAAGTTTGCTTATTGTGTTGTGAGCAATCAGTACTAATTACTGAGAGTAACATGGAAATTGAAATCTTGACATGAAAATCTGCTGCAAAAAGAAACAAATAAGGAAAAAAAGAAAAAGAAGTAAATAATTGTATGGTGGTAGCCAGGCTGAGTGGTTCTTTGCTGAACAGCAGAGTCTGAGATGGAAGCAGAATGAGAGAGACCGTGTTTGCAGAGAATGACATTTAGTGAAATCATTAACTTAGAGGGCAAAGCATAGGCAGAGTGGACATGTGGCTTCAAGAAAGAGGCTGGGGATGAGAATCTGAGAAGTGTGCACTGACTGTGCTTGTTATTCGCGAAGGTTTAAAAGAAAGAGATAAGCTTAGGAAAAATCTGCCAGTTCACTGCAGAAATCAGAATTACAGAAATTTGAGGTCTTCCTGTTTGGAAGAAAAAACAACCAGTTCTAGACACACAGAAAACATGTGGAATTTTACAGAGACTTCATGCGACAGGCCTGGGAAGACTGCCCAGTTAGAAAAAGCAACTCAAGGCAAAGGCCAGAGGAAGGATGGCCATTTTCCTGTGCTTGTCCAGATAAGCATTTGCCATTGGCTGAGAGAGAAAGAAACAAGGCCCCTGAGACAGATGGAAACAGTTCAGGAAGAGCTGTGGGTGCAGTTACCAACACGTAGACCTCATGGAAGCATATGGATTAATTGTCTTCTAGAGTTTAAGGCAATAAATGTATAAATATACGAATGTAAACACATCATGAATTTGGAACATAAAGTCTTTTAGTCCTTTGACCCTTAAAATACTATTTGTGGCCCCAATTTTCTATGACCAGAAAATGAGATAAGCCCCCAGAGTGGGCATATCCCCTGATCCTTTTGTTGATGCCAGGGAAGAACATGGGAAGGGAAGAATCTTCTAGAGGGGAGTCAATGGCCCAGAAGATCATTGACCAAGGAGCTGCCACAGAGAGCAGATGTCCTCCTGACTCCGTGCAGAGGATGCGGCAGCATCTCCAGCCAGCGGAGCTGCTGTGCCCACAAGCCAGTTACTAGACTACTGTGTGGCATTCGCCCTGTCCAGGCTTCTGCTCTCGGAACTGCGTTCCTGTCTCACCTTTGCACAGTGGATTATACATGTGCATGTATATGGAATGCGGGGCATCATGATGAGGAAAGGTATGCTTTCAGCTTTTTGTTTGGTTTCTTAAAATCGAGATCTTTCTATCAAGAGACTTTATGGAGACGCAACCAGACACCTGGACTTGGAAGCAGATGCAGTCACTGGATGTGAGTTTGGAAAGTCTTCCTTCAAAGGGTGGGAGGAATCCAGCTTGTGAGGGCACTGGAGATATTAGGAGTCTTTGTATGTGAGGGTACAGACTTCTGGGGACAGGGGCCTGGGGACACACAGTGCTCACACAATCCCATGTCCTCCACTGTACCTCTCCATGAAGCCAGCTCTGCCCATCAGCTGTTAGGACATGTGCTGTGACATTTATGAGCAGATAAGTGCTCTGTGCATGTGAGCTCCACATTGTCTCCCTGCCACACAGCTGTGCAAGGTGCCTGTTTAAAAGAGGGTGGATGGCCACCCAATTGCTCCTAAGGCAATCTGAAAAATAAATATCGTGTCATTAAATCACTGAGACTTCAAGGGTGTTTTTCAATTGTGATCAACTAGTATTTTACAGACATATTTCCAAGGGCAACAAAAACTAAGGAGGAAATAAACAAATGGGACTACATCAAAATAAAAATCTACTGCACAGCAAAAGAAACCATCAACAAAATAAGAGACCCCACTGCATGGGAGAACATATTTAGCAATGATAAATCTGATAAATGGTTAATATCCAAAATATATAAGGGGCTCATACAACTTAACAAAAGGAAGACAAGCAATCTGATTAATAAATGGGCAAAGGACCTAAACAGACACTCCCCCAAAGAGGACATACAGAAGGCCAAGAGACATATGAAAAAATGCCCCAACTCACTATTAATCAGAGAGATGCAAATCAAAAACTACAATGAGGTACTACCTCACATCTGTCAGAATGGCTATCAATCATCAACAGATCAACATATGACAAGTGCTGGTGAGGATGCGGAGAAAAGGGAACTCTCGTGCAGTGCTGGTGGGAATGCAGACTGGTGCAGCCATTATGGAAGACAGTATAGAGTTTCCTCAAAAAATTAAATATAGAGCTGCCATTTGGCCCTGTGATCCCACTGCTAGGAATATATCCTACAACATTAGAAATACCAATCAGAAAGAACATATGCACCTCTATGTTCATACCAGCGCAATTTACAATACCAAGATCTAGAAACAGCCCAAGTGCCCATCAAGAGATGAGTGGATTAAAACTTTGCTACATTTATACTATGGAATATTATGCAACAGTAAAAAAGAAGGATCTCTTACCCTTTGATACAGTATGGAGGGACCTAAAGAGTATCATGCTAAGTGAAATAAGTCAATCAAAGAAAAACAACTATCACATGATCACACTCATTGTGAATCTAAGTGACAAAATAAGTGATGAACAGAGTGAATCCAGAGACTAGAAGCTTTGAACAGAATGGGGAATCTCAGGGGGAAAGAAGGGGAGGGTGGGTGGATGGGTGGGTGGGAGGTAATCAATCAAAGACCTTATATGCACATATGCATAACCTATGAACACAGACAATATGATGATGAAGGCCTGGGATGGGGAGGGGGAAGAAGGGCAGGGGCAGACTGGAGGGAGTCAATGGGGGACAGAGGAGGACATATATAATACTTTTAACAATAAAGAATTACTTTTTAATAATAAAATAAAATTACTTTAACAAATGGCATAAAAATGTGCATTATATTATGACCAAGTGAATAACAGACTCTATGATATGAAACAAGTATATCTAAACTAATAAAAGCGAAATATTAAAATTAACCGTTTCTCCAAGACAGGGTAAGCCACACCCACCAGCCAATCAGAGCGGCTGTATGCAAATTAGCCCAGCCAACATGGCGGCCGCCACTCCCGGACCTGAGTAAACAGCCCTTTCCATTGCGGCAGGAGCGAAAGTGAAGCTACGCCCCTCAGCTCAGCTCCGATTAAACTGCCTCTAGCAGTTTTGAAACAATGTAACAATCATAGAATCCTCCAGAGCTGAAGGAAAGAGCAGCTCCGGCCTAACCAGTAAAAGTAACAATTGTTTCATTATAGATGCTGCGAGGTGAAGCAGAGGAGGCTTTGTTAGTAGTTAGAAGGCAGCCTTAAAGGAACAGTGTATCAATTATAGAAGATAACCCCAGGCCTTCAAGGAACAGTATCAATTATAGGAGAAAAAACTCCAGAACCTGCGTCCAGCCGGCCTTGCTGGGACGTTGGGTCAATGGGAGCTGTGGGCAGCCTGAAAGCCCCTCACCCAGGCTGGTCAGGCACACCAGCAGGTGGGCATCCCCTGAGGGGTCCCAGACTGCAAGAGGGCACAGGCCAGGCTGAGGGACCTCCCAAGTGCACAGAGCGGCTGCAGGGCGGGACAGCGCAGAACCCAGGACCCGTGAGTGGGAAAGAGGCGGCAGGGTTGGAGGGCACCGGGAAGCGAGTAAGAGATGGCGGGGGGGGGACGTCTCGGCCTGCTTGATGGCTGCCCAGGCCCTTTGAGGGGCATCGTGGAGCGGGAAAGCAAGGCTGCAGGGGCCGGGGTCCTGCTTGGCAGCTCCCCAGACCCCTTGGCGGCACCGGGAAGTGGGAAAGGAAGGCAGCAGGGGACGGGTGAGTGGGACAGAGTTGGCGGCCTGCTTGGCAGCTTCCCAGGGCCCTTCCAGGAATCAGGGAGCAGGAAAAGGCTGGCCTGACCACGAGGTGGGGTTTTTCCTGCTTTCTGGTGGCTGGAGGAAGATGGGCAGTAGGCAAGCTTGGGAGGCAGGCTGCACCCAGCCCTGGCCGCAGCTCAAAAAAGAGAACAACATGCTGGGGAGGGCAAGAGTCTGAGAGATCAACATAGAGGGGGTGTCTGCTCCAAGCCTCCACGGTGTGCCTGGGGCAGGCCCCCAGCAGGTAGACACACACAGGAGGACTGCTCCGAGCCTCAGATGTGGCTGGGGGCAGGTCCCCAGTGGACACACACACACACACACACACACACACACACAAAAAGGCGCCTGGCAGACTGGGGCCATCATAGGACATCCACTGAGGGGTCCCAGACTGTGAGAGGGCACAGGCCGGGCTGAGGGACTCCCTCCACCCTGAGTGCACAAATTTTTGTGCACCGGGCCCCTAGTATAATATATATAGAGCAAAAACAGAGAGAGAATAGCCAAAAATATTAACAGAAGGACAAAGTGTTATGTAAATGTGCATAAATGTTTTTGAAGACTTTCACATTTGAATATACAAACATAATATAGTCCTTAGGAGAGGATTAGCCACAGTTTTTTTGTTGTTGTTGCTTGTTAATCACTTACAAGATTCCTTTAATTGCTCCTTTCCTATAATTTTCTCAAAAAACATCATTACTTCCTCGAAAAAGGCAAAATCACAGTTAAAATGGCAAAATCCACTGACATAAAGACAATCAGAAGGAAAATTAACTCACTTTAAAAATAATAATATACCTGAAGAGAAGTCATCAGAAGGGCTCCCTATGCATTCAGTTTTATAGGCGGAGAACCAGCCCTGCAGACAGCCCTGTGTTCTCTCCCCTGCACCACATGGTGCATTCTGGGAGCTGACTCACACCACCCCTGCCCACCGTGAGCCCCAGAGCTTGAAACTAGAGAGGGAATGTTCTCATTAAAAAGCAATCTGGAATGGCCTGTATAGTTACTCAAAAGAAAAAAAAAAATAAGTAAATTTGAGAATCATGTTCAACTTCTACTCTCTAGTTTTATACAAAGTTATACATTAAAATATAAAATACTAGTGTCCTGGTGCACAGATTCCTGCACATTGAAAGGAAATTAATTAGAAGGTTGTCATTGGGGTGGAACTGGGTGAGATGGGCCAGGCATGCCCTGGAGACAATCCCCCACAGTCCCTCCCTGGGTGGCCACGCCTGCAGTGGTGCTGGGCTCCAAGAGTATCTGTGGAGTGAGTGCAGTCCCTCTGGCAGGTGGGGTCTCTCAGCCTGGCCTGTGGGAATCAGGCTGAAAACTGGCTCTCTGACATCCCCCAAGGGGTCCCAGAGTGTGAGAGGGTGGTTCTCAGGTGATGCGCCCAGAATCAGGTTTCTTCCCCTCTGGTTCCGGGTGTGTAACCTGAGAACGGCAGCTGCCAAGTCACTGCAGTTCAGCAGCTCCTGCATTGAGCCTCTGCTTCCTGGTGGTCAGTGTGCATCATAGCTACTAGTCTAATTAGTACAATATCCTTTTATTATTATAGATTACTAGGGGCCTGGTGCACAAAAATTTGTGCACTCGGGAGATCCCTCAGCCCTGCCTGTGCTCTCTCGCAGTCTGGGACCCCTCTGGGGATGTCCACCTGCTGGCGTGCCTGGCCAGCCTGGGTGTGGGCATGAGGGCCATTTTGAGGCTTTCAGGCTGCCCACAGTCCCTTCAGGTTTTGGGCCCCTATGGGGGTACCTGGCCAGCCTGGGTGAGGGACTGATGGCTGTTTGCAGGCTGGCCAAGCCTCCCAGTGGGATCCCTCACCTCTTTGGGGTGTGGCCAGCCTAAGTGTGGGCCTGAGGGGCGTTTTCAGGTTTTCAGGCTGCCCACAGCACCCATTGACCCAATGTCCCAGCAAGGCTGGCTGGAAGCAGGTTTCTGGGGTTTGTTTATCTCTATAGTTGATAAACTGTTCCTTTAAGCCGAGGTCTATGCAGGTAAGGAAGCCTTCTGTTGGCTTCAGCTCTGGACTTCTATAATTGAGACAATGTTGCAAATATGTTGTTGCCTGGAGCTGAGAGAAGCCCAGGAAGCCGGTAAACAGTTTTACTCTTGCTGCAATGGAAGCTGCCTGTTTACTCAGCTCTGTGACTGCTGGCCTCCATCTTGGCTAAGTTAATTTGCATACAGCCACTCTGATTGGCTGGTGGGCATGGCTTAGGCTTCCCGAAGAAACAGTCAATTTCAATATTACTTTTTTATTAGATTAGATTATAGATAGATAATTAAGAAATGCATTATTCTGAGACAAGTAGTATACTCTCCCTTCCACATTCAAGTAACACCATAGATAACTTTTTATTACAGGAATATTTTTATTAAAAGTATTTTATTGATTTTTTTGGAGAGAGAGAGAATCTTACTAAGAGTAGAGCATCCATTGGCCACCTCCTGAACACCTCTACTAGGGATCAAGCCCACAACTCAGGCATGTGCCCTGAAAGGGAACCGAACCAGCAGCAATCTCCCATTGCACTGGACAATGCCCACCGACTGATCCACAATGGCGGGCATAAGTAGATTTTAAGGTCATATTATTTCACTCGAGAAAATTCGAGTAGTTGCTCATAGCACTTAGCATTAACATCAAACCTGTTACCAAGATCTCTAAGCTGGAGAGGCATTTTATCCTCTATCACCACATCTCTGTTTGCCTCCCTGTAATTCTTATTTTGCTCTGAAACTTTAGTCACTGGGTTTATTCCAGTACAAGAAACAGGGTATAGAAATGTTTATATATATGTCAGCCAAATATTTTGTATGTGCAGTTTTTGCCTTCTTTCACAGTATTTTTTTCCTGATAGATACTTTTATACAACAAAATTTGTCAAATAAATTGCTTCTATGATTCTCTTGTATGTTTTATCAGATTTAGAGTTACATGAATTCATAGGCTTTCTCAATTTCATTTCATTCTGATATAGAACATGAATTTATCTAATTAAAAATAGACACTCCATCAAAGCATTCTTCCTAGATGTCAAGATATTCCAACATATATAGAGTTTGCAATACATGTCCATTTGCAAGCTTTGTTCTCGGTAATGGTAATTTTCTAGTAGTCTCAAAAGCTAAGGATTTTTTCGCTACGTTTGTTGAATACTCTGAAATGAATGATTTTTAAAAGAGTTTTGAAGATACGGGGAAGTGTTCCCAAATTAATATTAAAGGGAAATGTTTAAAAAGAAATGATTAAATAAAGTTTATGTAAAAAGACACCAGGGGGGTGAGGGCATGAGTGGAGGGGGCGTGGGCTGGGGGGGGGGGAATGGGGCGATAAGGACACATATGTAACACCTTAATCAATAAAGAAAAAAATTCAAATAAATAAATAAGTTAATTAAAATTACGGGAAATATTTCTTTTTTGCTAGATCTAAGCTGCCTGTGCCTCAGGTAAGGCTGGCCCCTGGAATGGCTCGCAGGCTTCAGGAGACCATTGGCCACAGGAGAGCTGTGTGGGCTTGAGCAGAGACAGGCATGTCTTTGTCACTATATTAGCTACATGCACTGTTAGTCCTACGAGTGTTGATTTACAATTGTGTTAAAATACTACACTGTGACTCAGTGTTAAAAACTCAGTGCTCATGTGGGAGAACAACAGCACAGAGGAGGAGATGGTGTCGAACACAGACACAGGTGTGTCAGGACAGAGGCCCCGAACATGGGAGAGTTTTATAAATATTTTTTTCTCATTGTATTTGTCACCTATTTTTTTTATAGATGCACAATAATACTACTAATACTATGATAAAAATCTCTCCCTAGATAATTTAAGAGGGTCATTTCAAAACATACAAAATAAAAGTTCTAAATGATAAGAAATCATTGTGTTCAATGTTCATTTGAACATAGCATTTTTCTTTTTTAAAAAGGAGATAATGGTAGATCTTACAATGACTGGTACCTGGGATCAAATCTTAGATGTATGCATCTAAAACAAGTCCAGAAGAAATATTTTAAAATGTTAATAGTGGCTATGTCTGGGCAATGAAGTTAAAAATGAGTAATATTTTTCATCTTATTTTATACTAGAGGGCCCGGTGCATGAAATTTGTACACAGAGTGGGAGTGGGGGGTGGGGTGGTGTCCCTCAGCCCAACCTGCACCCTTTCTAATCTGGGACTCCATGAGGGATGTCCAACTGCCTGTTTAGGTCCGATCCCGGGATAGGGCCCAAATGGGCAGTTGGACATCCCTTTCACAGTCCAGGAATGCTGACTTCCAACCTCTCGCTTACCAATTGTCCCTAACCATTCCCCTGCCAGCCTGATCAATGCCTAACTGCTCCTGTGCCAACCTGATTGCCCCAAACTGCCCTCACCCTGCCAGGATGCCCCCCATAACTGTCCTCCCTGCAGGCCTGGGTCCCCCACAACTGCCCTCCCCTGCAGACCTGGGTCCCCCACAACTTCCTTTCCCTTCAGGCCTGGTCCCTCCATACTGTCCTCCCCTGCAGGCCTGGCTCCCTCCCAACTGTCCTCCCTTGCTGGCCATCTTGTAACAGCCATCTTTGACCACATGGGGGAAGCCATCTTGGATGGTCAATTTGCATATTACTCTTTTATTAGATAGGATAGTTTTTATATTTAAAAAAACTTCATAATTGCTTCATAGTGAAAATATTAAAATGTCCATTATTTGTAATAGCAAAATTAATTACTGTGTTAATAAATGATAAATGTATCATAAAACTTGTATAAATGTATATGACTAAATATATAGAAATGATTAAAGAATTAATATAAATGAAAAGGAATACAAAAATGTCAATAGTAGTTAAAAATGATAGTAGAAAGTAGTGATTGAGTTATGAGTCCCAGCTCCATTTTTTCTCCCAATTTTTCAGTAATGAATGTATATATGCATGCACACATAGATGGATGTGATTACTATCATTTCAGTCAAAAAACAAAAATTGGGAGTAACATTCAAAATAATTTATATCTACCTCTTTAGACAGCTGCATCTACTATTCATCAAAAGCTTATTCTGTGACTGACACTGTACCAATTTCTTTACAAAGATGATTTACTTTTCCATCCAAAACAACTCTGAGGTATGTATGTAATCATTCCTATTTTAAGAATAGGAAACTGTCCTAGCTGGTTTGGCTCACTGGATAGAGTGTCAGCTTGTGGACTGAAGGGTCCCAGGTTCCATGGGTCAAAGGCACATGCCTGGTTGTGGGCTCCACCCCCCTTTGGGGAGTTCAGGAGGTAGCCAATCAATGCTGCACTCTCATCATTGATGTTTTTTTTCTGAAATCAATAAAATATTGTAAAATATTGTAAAATAAAAAAGAATAGGGAACTAAGACTTCAAGAGGGCCAGAGGCTTAACAACAGCTCGAGTGAGTAACCAGTAGAGCCAGAGGTAGGCTGCTTCGTGTCTGTAAGAACCCAGCTGCCAAGCACACAGGCCTCCCTGGCACCACCACAGCCAACAGCAGTCACAGAATTTCTGTTGAATGCCTTTCAGATGTTACAGTTCCCATTTTACACGATTAAACACTGGGATAGAGGGAGACCAAGTGATCTACTGAAGATGACAGAGCTATTTGGTGAGAACATTAGGACTAGAACTGCCTAAAAAAAGCTGAAGACCTGTGATAGAAATTGAATTGTAAATCCCCAAATCTTCTTCCAAATAGTCTTGGCAGTTGTAAACCACTTTCGTAAAATTTATGTTGCATCACTGGATCCAATTTCAAAGATCTGTGTATAGAGTAGATAGAGCCAATGGATTTTTAGAACAGCCTTGATTCAAGGTATGGGCTGAAGTGATCCCCCTTTCAGTAGATGAAAGTGTAAAAATACCTATAGTCATAACTTTTATAGTGATTTCCAAATTCAACTCATGGATGGAACAGTAAACAAGCTCAGCACTGTTTGAATATGTCATCTAGTAGCTACTGAGTTGTTGTAAGTGCTACAGAAGGGAAGGCGCATTAGAACTGGCTTAATAAGTAATTCATCTCCAGAGACGTGGTGATGAGGTAGACCAGTGACCCATCAGCCTAACAACCTGCTTCTCAGCAGTTCAAGGCACAAGGAGGGTCTCATGGTTAGCACAACTTAACATTAGTCTCCAAAGGTTTACAGATGCTCTCCGCAAACCCATTAGCTATCCTATATAATAAAATCCTACATAATAAAAGAGTAATATGCAAATTGACCCTAACTGCAGAATGACTGGGAATGACTGGTCACTATGACACACACTGACCACCAGGTGGCAGACACTCAATGCAGAAGCTGCCCCTGGTGGTCCGTGCACTCCCACAAGGGGAGCTCTGCTCAGCCACAAGCCAGACTGACAGCTTCCAGTACAGCGGTGGTGGTGGGAGCCTCTTCCGCCTCCTCAGCAGCACTAAGGATGTGCGACTACAGCTTAAGCCTGCTCCCCGCTGGCAAGTGGACATCCCCTGAGGACTCCCGGGCTGTCAGAGGGATGTCTAACTGCCAGCTTAGGCCCAATCCCCCTGGCAGTGGACCTAAGCCAGCAGGTGGACATCCCCTGAGGGGTCCCAGACTGCCAGAGGGCACAGGCTGGGCTGAGGGACCCCCCTCCCCAAAATGCACAAATTTTTGTGCAGCAGGCATCTAGTCTTAAAGTATACACGTAAAAGGTAACATATGTTCCTTGTAGCAATTTAGAACAATAAATATAAATTAGAAAATAAAGAACCACTCATAATCCTAGCACCAGGATATACATGTACATATACATATTATACATATATGTATATACATATAAGGATGTGATATAATTCACATATATTTTCTGTTTTAATATGTAACTTAAATAAATGATATATATCTTAGTAGAGTTTTCTAGTCATGTCATTAGATGAAAGGTTATGCTTTATATTATATATGTATTTCTCACAATCTGCAGCTACACTGAGCCTAATATCAGCCTCTACCACAACATGCACAGAGCCCAGGACAGTGAGCATGTCTGGTTCTAAATGGGGAATAAATTTCTCATTAGCCCTTTGATCTCTGTGACCCCCAGTTTCTGCATTTCTGGAATAGCAATGGTATTTCTACCTCACAGGACTTCAATAAAGTTTAAAGGAAATAAAATACACTGAGTGTCTGGTCTCTTGGTCCATTGTCTGTCTGCATAGTAGACATTTATACATGGCAATTGCTGGGAGAAAAAAGCATAAATTTATTTTATTTTATTAAAAACAAACAAATTTTTTTATGTTTTTATGTTATAGGGACTGAAGACAACTCATACCATTTTTATACTTCTTTAAATGGCCATAAATGTAAGCCCTATAAAACCAATTTTATGGCTATTAAGGTATGTAAAAACTCACCATACATCCTTTCCTCTACTTGGTTGTTAGAAACTTCATTAAAAACAACATTTATTAAAGCAATATAGGGAATGTTAACTTTGGAACCTTGACAAAAGTCAAAAGTGTCTATATTTAGTGAAATAGTCCTCAGAAGGTGGGAAAGAAAAAAATAGTTTTTTTACCAGACATTTTCGAAGACTGAAACAGCACAACGCAGGGGACGCTAATACTGAGTTCTGTTTTGATAGGAGTGAAGTGCCCTTGGATCACTAGCCACAGGATAATACTGATCATACACTTCAGGCTCAACACACTATTAATGGTGATTAATTATGATTGTTAATGGGAACCAGGACACTGAATTGTAAATCTCTGATTGGATAGAGGAGGCTAAAATGCCATTTCTCATTAATCTCTCATCCAGTGCAGAATTATTTTCTACTGAATCCATGACTAATATTAATGCATCCAAGGTATATTTGTTGGATATTGCCTATTTCCTAGGTCCTGTTCCTGGTTTTGGTGGGTGACATACTATCAAGCCAGACAAAAACTTATGTGGCCATAGCGCTTACATCCAATGCAGGTAAGATGGGCAGGATGTGTGAAGGTATAGATAAATAATTTTACAGAGTATGAAATTCCAGTGGGAAATAAGGCAGGATATAGGGTTGGATAATAATTTTAGACAGGGAGATTTGGGGACGTATTTTAGTTAAAATAGCAGGTATCAGAGAGTTCTATTTTTTGCTACCACATGAAGCACTTTGAAGATAACTCAAAAACAGTGTATTTATCAGAATTTATAGGTCTTCTATTAGAACAAAATGAAAAACTCTAGGAATAGCAAGCAAATATATTGTTTAAAAATAAATAAAAGCGTCCTTTCCAGCATGGCTCAGTTGACTGAGTGCCATCCCATGCACTAGAAGGACACAGGTGATTCCCATTCCTGGACAAGGTACATGCCTAGGCTGTTGGATCCAATCCTGGATCAGGGCTCTGTGTGGAAGGCAGTGGATAGACATTTCTTTCTCAACTCTAAGATGAGTAAATGAAGAAAAAGTAAGGAAAAGAAAATAATTCCATTTCTATAAAAGATAAAATCTCTATGTGGGAAGGCTTTATGTCTCAGTGGTTCAGTTACTAGAACTGAAGAGGGATCCAGTATACAGAGTTGTCAATAAACATGTGTTGACTAGCTGATTGGCTTGACAAGCAAATGGGAATATCTCTGAAGAGTTGAGCTAGTTGGTACTTAAATTTTAGCAATTTGGTTTAATTATACAGTCTTTAATTCTTATTGGAATCAAGATTTCCTCCATTTTTTAGTATTCAAATTCACTCTAAATTTCAAAATTTTATATTTCTGAACATTAAACCAAAATAGATGCAGTTTTCTTTAGCTGTGGAGCTAAAACCAATCAGCTGCACAGGAATGAAATCTGAAGGTGAACAGAGAAGCTCCTAGGCTACTTATAAACTGGGACAGATCGGATCTAAACTGGTGCATCTGAAGACCCAGCCCTTGTGATGGTGGGCAAATCTATAGATACATGTGCTGCTCATCTTGGGCGTAACTAACATACTCCCAATGTTATATAAATGATCAGGTGTTTTGTTCCTTTTCAATACAGGGGCAGTCTGATTCACCAGTGAGATAGTCATCTAATATAATAAAAGAGTAATATGCAAATTGACCATCACCCAAGACACCTAAGCCACTCCCACCAGCCAAGTCACGCCTCCCAGTCAATCAGAGTGGCTTTATGCAAATTAACTCAGCCAAGATGGAGGCCAGCAGCTACAGAGCTAGAGCAAACCAGAGGCTTCCATTGCAACTGCTTGCCTAGGCTGGCTGAGCCTCTGGTCACAATAACAATGTTTCAATTATAGAAGCCACAGAGCTGAAACAAACAGGAGGTTTCATTACCTGCCTAGGCCTCAGCTTAAAGCAACAGTGTTTCAATTATCTAAACTAATAAAAGTGTAATATTGAAATCGACCATTTCTTTGGGATGCCTAAGCCACTCCCACCAGCCAATCAGAGAGGCTGTATGCAAATTAACCCAGCCAAGATGGAGGCTGGCAAGGCGGCTCTGCACTGGAAGCCTCCATGGCTGGCACAGCTGTGCCAGGTGTGTCAGTTCAGTGGGGAGGGGGGGTCCGGCCTGGGGCCTCCTCTGGGCATCCAGGAGCACCTGTCCCAGGTCCATTGCCTGGCTCCGCCCCCCTGGGGCCTCCTTGGGGCATCCAGGAGTGCCCATCCCGGGTCCACTGCCTGGCTCTGCCCCCGGGGAGCCTCCTCGGGGTCATGTGTCCAGGGTCTGCTGCCTTCGTCTGCCCCCCGGGGGGCCTCCACAGGGCATGTGGGAGTGTCTGCTGCACAGTGCGGATCATCCGAAGCCAGTCTGATGCCTGGCTCCACCCCGGGTATGTTTGCTTAGCAGCAGGGCCCCACCGAGGGATCCTGCACCAACATCCGCCCCTGGCTCACCACCCAGCTCTGCACCAGGTGTGTCCCCTCAGCGGTGGGTGCCTGTCAGGCGTGTGCGATCGTGGGCCCTCCAGTGGGAAACGTCCAGGCCTGCACTCACCAGCTCTCCCACCCCCCAGTTCACGAACCCTGAAGGGGCTGTGAGCAGCCTGAAAATGGCTCTCAGCCCCTCACCCAGACTGGCCAGGCATGCCAGCAGGTGGACATCCCCCCCCCCCTTGAGTTGTCCCAGACTGCAAGAGGGCACAGGCTGGGATGAGGGATCCCCCCCCCCAGTGCACAAATTTTTGTGCACTGGGCTCCTAGTCATTATTAGAAACTGAGGGAGCAACACAGAGCATCAAGGAAGGGCTAAGGAAGATGTATGTTCTTAACATGCAGCACATGGTTCCAGTCTCCCAAGGTGCTATAGACTGTGGCTGTCAAACATTAAAGCCATGAGCCTGGTTTCCTGCCTTATGCACTGGGGATGATGAGACCATATCTCCTAGAATGCTGTGAAGTCCTTGTTCAGCACAGAACATGGAAGCGTCAGTTATAGCTGACCCTGCTGAATGCTTACTTCCTATCAAACCATGATGATTTTGACCTCTGTGTGAGTAGGAACTAGACAAGGGGCTTTTCTGATGAGTGTTTTGTGAATGACAGAGGCAGCACATCCCTCAGGGCCAGCACTCCCTAGAGAGGGCTAGCCTGGAGCCCAGCTGGAGGGGTGAACGCTATGTGTTCCCTGTGCCATTCAGTCCTGGCCCTGATTTATTACACAAGTAGAGAACTGGTGCATGAAAATTCGTGCACTTGGAGTGGGGGGGTGTCCCTCAGCCCGGCCTGCCGTCTCTCACAGTTCAGGAGCCCTCAGGGGATGTCCTACTGATGGCTTAGGGCTTACCCTCCCCCCCTCCCCCCCAGGAAGCAGGCCTAAACTGCAGTCTGGCCACCCTCTGCAGGGAGCAACTGGGCCAATCAGGGGAACGCACCACCCCCACCACCCTGCTGCTGCTGCCACTGCCAGCCGTCCTGGATCCTGGCCCTCCTCGGCCCTTGCAGCCACTGTGGCTTTCGAAGGATGTTGGGAATACGTTCAGTCTATCCAATCTAATTAGCATAGTACCCTTTTATTAGTATAGATACCCTTTATTACACAATCCAGGACCTCATCACACAATCCTTTCTCTTCTCCTCACTAGCAGGTATTTGAGTCCAAACCAGAGCTTCCACAGGAGCTGCTGGGAGAAGCAGCCGAGGGTAGAGTGCCAGCCCTGGCTAGAGACCTGCCCCAGGAACAGCGCAAGCTGGAAGAGAGCAGCTGGACCTGCTGGGAGAGCGTTGGCGTGGTTCTGGGCCTTGCCAACCACATGTTTGTCTGTGGACCAGTTGGGGCATTGGTGTAATATAGGAACTCAGGTCCAACTTGTCCTCAGAACCTGGTCTTCCTAACAACCCCAGAATCGTTTCTGCACTGTCCTCTCCAGACTAATGCAGGCAGAATGTCTGCATACAGGACCCAGGGATCTGAATTTTTCCAGCTCTCAAAGTCATTTGGGGTTTCTAGGCTCTGATCCAAAGTGTAACTGTGAGGCTGACAAGGTTGCCTGTCTGCTGGCAGAATGTGCAGGCCTTGACGAAAGGGCACAGTCTGAGGGAGGAACAGATATGGCATGGCCAGGGGTAAGGTGTCTTCGCTGGAGCCTCACAGACCCAAGTGCATCCCAGCACCAACTGGCATCTGGGTGGCCTCAGGGAAGTGATTCAATTTCTCTGGCTTTTTGTTTTCTCATAGGTAAGATGAGGCTACCCAGTTTGGAGTGTTGTGAACGACAACAACAAAAAATCAATGTGTTTAAAGCATCTGCTACATGGCAGGAGATCAATAAATAAAAAGTATTGACTAAATAAATGTGTTATTTATAACAATATTTTCATTATTCCTGATGGAATGTGTCCGGGTGACAAAACTCTCTGCATTTAATGATGTTCTGAGGAAAATGTGACCATTTCAGTTTTTACTTCCTTTTTATTGAATGAACTTAGGCAGCACTGGCTAATAACCCAGTAATCACCACACGCTTGTCCTTGTCCTTGAGTTTTTTTTTTCTTCTCCTTTTTCTTTTTTGCTCAATTCTCCACCCCAGCCCCCGCCTCTTCCCCTGCCCCACCCACACAGACAGCTGTCCTCCTGCTTTCTGGTGGAAAGAGTAAAAATGGAACTGTCTTATGACCCAGCAATTTCATTTCTGGGAATTTATCTGAAGAAACCCCAAACACAAATTTTAAAGAATATATGCACCCCTATGTTCATTGCAGCATTACTTACAATAGCCAAGATCCATTGGAAGATTTGAACTTTTCAGTTTTAACAAGCCGTATGCTATCTGTGAGAACGTGGAAGACACACATCCCAAGCTGTGGGTGAGAAAAAAGCCCGCAGCAGGCTGGCCAGCAGTGTTCAATGACTATGGAGTCTTGCCCCCTACACTGCACACTGAGTAGGTAACTTCACTTAAGAGGACTGCGAAAAGAGAGACGTCACATGCAGATGTCACTAGGTGTACCAGATTAGGGGGAGGCTGCCCAGGTGCCCGCACCTCACGAGACAAAGTCCGGGGACTCTGGTGACATGGCACAATTCCATGTAAACAGAAGAGTCATGTAACATGAACAATGAGGAACTGCCTGTGACCACACCCTCTAAAGTGAGTCATGATCCTGGGGAAAGACAGCACGTCCAAACCATTGAATGTGTGTTCACACTTCAACCACTGACTTGCCCTCAAACTGCAAACTGTACCAAAAAGCTGCTGTGTGTTTTTATTTCTGGAGACCATAGGCTGTTCCAAACTCTGCGTGAAGGGTTAGGGGTAAAAGAGTAAGCTAAGCTCATCTTGCCCTCAAAAAGTTTACAGTCTAACGAGAAATCAGGTAAGTTAACACAGTTTCAAAAGCAGAGGAGAATTTAAAGTAATTCATGAGTCTTTGCCCACCGGGGTTCTGGCACCATCGTTTCAGATGGATCATGACGGCCCCTGATTTAAATGCTACATTAGATAAGACTGGGTGTTCCTGGTGAGCAAAAGGATGGCCTCACTGTCATGGGGGCTATTTGAACAGCATGGGCATTTTATCAATTGGCCAGAAAATAATCTGATATTGCCACTGGCTTAGCTGAACTGGTGCATCCTAGCCTTGGGTAGAGGATAAGCACAGATGCTGGGATGGTCTCCTGGAAAAGGCCCTTTTCATTCTCAGCAGGCTAGACAAAGGTTGCTAGAAAAATTAATATTGCCAAGTCAGAGAAGGTCCCCTGAAGTCATTTACCTTGGCAGGCTGAAGTTGCATCCACCGTGCTTGAGAGAAGCCCACAGACCTCTGGCTTATCAGAGCCATGGCTCAGAGCCCACATTGGGCTCCAGAGGCACATCCACCAGGATCTCTCCCACACCGACTCACCTGGTGCCCAGTCAGCTCACCCCCTGCTACAAAGCTGGTGAATCTTGCCTCCTCTTTTACTTAACCTCTTAGCAGCATCACACTCCTGCCTTCCTAGGTTCAAGACACACTTCCATAAATGGCCTGACTGCTTGTCAGAAATATTCAGAGGAAATGTTCCCCAGCAAAAACTAGAACCAGCAAGCAGGTAGTTGCTGAAGCCCACTCCCAAGCAATGCCAACCCAGAGCTCTGTTGGGATGGATTCCTTCAGGACCTGAGGACAAAAACAAACAAACAAAACAAAACAAAAACAACAAAAAACAACAACATTTTTTTGGGGGGGGTCAAGCACATCTTGGCAACAGCAGCCAGGACAGGTAAGTGCCTAGTCCCATCCCGAGAAGGGTGTGCATGGTTAAAAGAAAACGAGTGAGAGGGAAGGCGCTCTGGACATCTAATTAGGAGGCCTGGGTCTGAGCCCTACGTCTGTAGACATCTGTCTGGCTGAGCTCTTTACCATCCTCTAAGCTTCTTCTTATTCACCTATAAAATACCAGGTAAAATAAAAGATGGTAATGAGATATCTTCTATGTTAGTAGAAACTCTATTGACTCTAGAGAATCACTTTTAGGTCTGAATCTCTAGACATCCGTGTGCTATCTATGCTGATTAGAACTATTATTCTTTCAGGTCTTCAACTTTCTCACCAGTGAAATGGGAACATATTTTCTCATGGGTTTAAATTTGATCAGTAGTCATGTCTGCCAAGCTGGCCCTCTCTGTGTGCCTGCGGTGCTCCCACCGATGCAAAAAGGAAACACAACAAAATGGTGTCCTGGTGGAGCTCACAGTCAGTAGGAGATGCATTTCAAGTCTCTGCAGGAATAGCCAGAAAATTTCAACTGTGAAGCATGGAAGAGAGCTGCTTGATGAATGCATATGGCAGAGACAGGTGAACCTGCCCCGAAGGCTGGCTGTCCCGCATGCATGGTGTTCAGTAGCCATCATGGACAATTCCAGTGGTGAAGGAAGAGAGGACCACTCCAGGACCATACACCACTTTTATTAAAATCGCAAGCCACAGCTGATTGAGCACCTGGCTCTTAATATTCATCACTTCCAAACCTCAGACCCAATAATATTATTATTTTAGAAGTATATATGCTGAGGCTTATCGTAGGTAATCATTAGACTAAAATTACTCAGCTGTTTCTAATTCCCAAGGCCTTTGTTTTGCCACCAATGAGATGCTTTGTTCTTGAGCACTGATTAGAATCTCTACGTAAGTGATGCATTTAGATTTTAAGACATCTGACTGGAAAACCACACAGCCGGGCATCTACATCTCAAGCACGGTGAAGGGCTGACTCATTCTAGGACTAGAAGATGGGATAGGAACAGAGTTGAGAATGAGAGTGAAGGTGTAACTGACCTGCAGATAAATGCCATCTGGGTGAGGGTAGGGCATGGGTGAGTCACTAGAAAAGCCAGCAGCCAGGCCTGAGCCTGGGGCAGGAGACTTGTACAAGAAGCTTTTTACTTTCTGCCTTTACATGCCTCACCTAGCTTCCACACTTGGTCAGCGATAGCCCTGCAGCGGGTTTCCGGAACTGCCGCTGAAGAAAGAGAGCTAAAGCTCATTTTTCTTGTTCTTGTGTAATTGGTCCCAGGAGAATCAATCCACCCTTGCCAGGTTTCTTCATTTATCTGGCTTTTCTTTGTGGTTGATGTTCATGAGCTTTATGGAGATAGTAGTCGTGTGAATACCTCCATGTGTAAAAACAAAACAAAACAAAATCTCATTTTAAAAAGAAATTCTTCACCTTAAAATTCCTATGGCCAAGTGATTTTATCAGTCTATGCTGTTGACTTGTACAGTGCTCAATACCATATTTCACAAAATAACATTTTAAAGTACTCTTAAAGTCCATGGGTGCCATACCTTACTCAAATGACAGGCATTTGGAAAATAAGTAAGCATTTAATTAAGTTTAATTGATTGACTTAAAGGTTACAGAGTGTATTTCTTTCCATAAATGTTTACCTTTTAATCTTCAAACCAGTTTCCTGTAACGGGGCCAGAGGAGAGTGTGGGAGAAACATTGGCCTTTTCACCTTCTTTTTTGTATCTGTTCTTCCCGGATTTTTCTCTCAAGTGACTTGCAAGGTCCTTTCGGATCCATATACTGCTTACACTCCTCATAATGGTCCTCACACTGCGGCAGCATTGCCCCTGACTCATAAATGTGTGTTTAGTGATTAAGTAAACAGATTTTTTTCTATCATTAGAGAAAAGTGCTAGTTTCAAAGCTGACTTCAGCATGTTTTTGTTCTACTGTGGTGGAGAAGAGCGAGCTCACTTTTCTGTGTAGGAAAACCATCCAGTAAACTGCCGACTTACATGGCCGAGTGCAGTAGCCACAGGAAAAGGGCACTTTCTTCTTATGATGAGGTGGTTGTCTGATGTAGAGGAATTTTTATTTGTTTGTTATTTTTAGAATTTTAGAGTTATTGTAACTAAAATAAAAATCTATTTTTTTTTGGGGGGTGGCAGGGCTGTGTAAAAAGATGAGATAAGAGAAGGGGCTTGATTTGAAGATGGGGTGTTTTCAGGGAACTGGGGTTTAAGAGGGGAGAGGCCAGCGTATCTCCTGGAGAACAGCCGACGACTGCAGGGGAAGTGGCTCCAAGTCTTGGCTGACTCACTGCCTTCTTTTTGTTGCTACAATCACTCTAGACTGTCACCAACGTTTCAACAGAAGTTCCCTGTGTACAAGAAGCAGCCTTATTCAAGTGGGAATGTAGGGGCCTAGTAGCAAGCAGTGACACAGAAAAGGTGACTGGGACATTTAAAAGAGAGTGGCACTTGAACATTAAGAAAATAGATGTTAAATGTTCTCACCACAAACAAGAAATGGTAATTTTGTGATAAAATGGAGGTGACAACTAAAGCTATGGTGGTAATTACTTTACAATTTATAAACATATTAATTCAACAGTTATACACCTTATTGACGGGATTCACATGTAATACACAATATTACATGTGAATAAATAAAGGTAGGAAAAACAGAAGCTTTAAAAAGAGAGTGGGAGCTTAAGGATAGGTGAAGAAAATACTAAATTTTCTTCAAGCAAATAGATGTTTAAGTTATATAAGTATCAAATAAAAGATAATGCTAAAAGGCTGAAAATCATGGATCAAAGGTTATATTTAACACCTTATTTTTTGGTGAAAATGTTTATATATTGGGTAGAGTGGAGGGAACTGGGTTGGAGTGTGAATCTAACAGATTCTACCAAAAGGTGGGCAATTACACATACTCTTTGAGTATAATGGTGTGACTACTACCCCATCCCTCTGTCTCAGATCATTGTAGCACCTGTATCCATAGTCAAGCAAGAGCAGAGTCTGTGGAATTTGTGAATAGAACTATTTTAACAGAGTGAACTCATCTATCACCCAAGTTCAATTCTAGTGACATTGCAGCTCAATGCCGTGGGCATCTCACTTCACTTACCAAAACCTCAGTGTAAACAACAAGAAATGGACAAACGCATGCCTGCCCTAAGGATTGTTGCTGAGGGTTAGCCGGTTGTTGCAGGCCCTTAGCACAGCCTAGTACATAGTATATAGTCAGCATATGTTAATTGGCACATATGTTAACATAGTCAATACAGCATCACTTTTATTTTATAAGTTAAGACTACCTAGAGCATTCTAGTGGGGGTCTGAGTTCTGGGAGTCTCTGAAGTTCAATTCCCTATGCAATGATGGTACTGCTTTGTCAACTCACATGACATGAATTGTCTTAGTCTCTTGTAGACTACACAGGGAAAATGGTCACCAACTTCAGCCACCACATTTCCCCTGGTTCTAACTAGAATGAACACATTCTCCAAAGTATAAGTATGAAGGATAAAAATCTCACTGGAAGAAGTTATGCTCAGACCATAAGCAAAAGTCAGTACTGCCTTGGCAACAAAATGCTGAGTTCTGTCTGTGCTTTGGGGCAATGAACAAGGGTGGCTCAGAAACTTGTCTCTTTTGGTTATACAAAGTGAGCAATATAAAACAATTGATGCCTTGCATGTTTTCAGGAAATATTAAATACGAAAGTGAGGAAATAAATAGAAACAAACTTATATAAATCGTGGCCTGAGGTGAAAATAAAGCACATAGGAGATTATGGTAGAAGCATTATATAGAAGGCATATGCTTCCTCACACAGAACCTAGGACATAATTAAAAGGGGAAAAGTGGAAAAAGAATAAAGAAGATTCACCTAAAGCATTGGTATGATCAAGGGCTGGAGATCACCTGTAATTCGATATGAGAATGTGGCTCTCCTGCAGCCTGGGCTCTTTGTCAAAAGTACAGTTCTTCAGCCAGAAGTCTCTCCTTGGAATGCTTGGGTCTCGTGAAAGCATTCTTCATCATCTTAAACTTTTCATCACTCAGGAAGGGTACTATATCTCCCACCTGAGATTGGTTTGTTAAAAATATATCCTAATTTGCTTGTCCATGGCTCTGTTCTGACTGTGGACAGGTAAGTGAACACATGATTGGCCATCTGGGGTATTAAGATTTGTTTATTAACATATACAGTTGACTATAATGAATAATTAGGCAAAGGTAAATGTTTTCTAAAGTCTGGAGTACTTATCGTAGAAGAAAATACATTACTTTTTTTTCAATATTTTCTTCTTTTGAAAATAGATTATGATTACTTTGGTGGGACTTAAATGGGTAGAATCTTCTTATACCTTATTCGTGAAAGGGGGAGTTTCTTCAGCCCAGCCTACCCCCTCTCACATACTGAGAGCCCTCAGGGGGTGTCCTACTGAAGGTTTAGGCCCACTCCCTGCTCCCCTTGGGGAGTGGGCCTAAGCTGAAGTCTGGCGTCTCTTTGTGGGGGCCAACCAGGCTAATCAGGGGAAGCCACCAGTCCCATCACCCTGCTGCTGCAGCCACTGCCAGTCACCACAGCCACCAAGGTGTTTTCATCAACACAGACTCCAGTCCCTTTACCATGAAGAAATGACAACTTTCTTTAGGCATTTTCAAGATGTGTCTTTCATGCGATATGACATTTCTTTCTTTCTTTTTTTTTTTTTTATCCTTGCCTGAGGATATGTTTCCATTGATTTTTAGAGAATGTGGAAGAGAAGGGAAAAACAGAGAGAAACATCAAAGTGAGAGGAACACTTTGATTGGTTGCCTCCTGCATATGCCCTAACCTAGGCCCTGGGCAGGGGGGAACCTGCAACCTAGGTACATGCTCTTGGTCAGAATTGAACCCAGACCCTATAGTCAGCAGGCTGAGGAATTATGCACTGAGCCAAACCAGCTAGGGCAGGATATGACATGTCTTAGCCCTTCAGCAGTGGACCTTCATTTTTTTTCTCCAGGAGTATGGTGAAAAAAACCTAGATTGTTTTTTAGGGATTCTTATTACTCAAGTTACTAAGAATATTACCAGTGGCATACAGGGAGCTTAGCTAATGAACGGTAAGAAAAGATGTTTCCTCTGTAGTTCACTCCCATCACCGGCTCCACCCTTGCCCCTCCAATCTCAGCTCCACCCCTGCCCAGGCCTGTAAACTCTGGCCCAGGATGCAAGCCTGGACAGGGGACTCCCAGATCCCTGCCATCACTGGCTCTGACCTTACCCCACTGGCAGCCTCTGGCCAAGGCTGCAAGCCTGGGAAGGGGACCCCAGGTCCCTCCAAACTTGGGCTTCGCCCTTGCCCCACTACATACTATGGCCAAGGCTACAGGCCTGGGCAGATGACCCCCAGCTCTGCCCATGCTCAGACTCCTGTGATCACAGGCTTTGCCCCTGCCCCTCTGATCACTGGCTCTGCCCCTGCTCAGGCCCTGATATTTCCAGTTCCACCCCTGCCCCACTGCAGCCTCTGGTCAAGGCCACTGGCCCACACCTTATGCCTGAGTAGGGCACCCTCATACCTCTCCGATCACCGGCTCTGCCCCTGCCCCCTCTGATCACCAACTCCACACTTGCCCATGCCTGAGGCCTCTGTCAAAGGCCTCTGGCTTGGGCAGGGGACCCACAGCCCCCTCTGATCACCTATTCCACCCCTCAGGCCCCCTGCCTCCCCCACCACCTGCTTGGCTAACAGGCCTGACCACTTCAGTGGCGGGGCTGTGCTTCCATCTTGTGGCTATGGGAGCGACCATCATTGTGACAGAGTGACACCTAATTTGCATATTGCTCTTTTATTAGATAGGATGTGGCTATGGATGCTTCCATCTTGTGGTTATAGGGGCGGCCATATTTGTGATGGAGTGACTCCTAATTTGCATATTACTATTTTATTAGAGAGGATTATGATCTTGTTATCTTGGATGTCTCCCTTTGAATATGGCATTAAGTCCATTAGACTTGATGATCATGGGTATCTTGAGCAAGTTGAATGATCTTATTTTCCCATCTAACTTCTAATTTAAGAACTGGCTTCATCTGTATTTGAGAAATATGCAATTTTTACCCTGAAACTTCATTTAGTAGTCTTAGCATTAATCACATCTAGAGAAGATGCTGCAATATTCCTAGTGCCTAGCAGATGGACTGGCACTGACAACCTTACATAGTAAGAATATGGCTGCTCCAAGCCTGGGCACACTTAGCAGAAAGGTAAGAGTCAGTTATAAGAGGACTTGTTCCTGAGGCTGGCACTGGCTCCTTCTGTATGTCAACATGGTAACGACTTCGAATGCATGGGCCCTGACCTCAGACAAACCTGGATTCAAATTCTACTCTGGTACTGACTACACTGACTAGTTATTTGATATTTGCTCTACCAGCCCCAAATTGTCTGCCATGGGATTGTTCATTGCAGAAAAAAAAATAGAAACTCCTCTCTCTCCCTCTCTCCTATCTAACACCTAACTCCCCAGTCCTTAATTAAAAGTGTTCTTAATAGCATATAGACCTATCCTAATTGATGTGCTAAGGTAATTGTTGATAATGATAGCACCATTACTAATAATAATATTGAAAAAAAGGGAATTGGCTCAGTATTTATTTTAATACAATGCAGTAATATATAGTAAATCTTTTGTAATTGAAACTTACTGAGTAATGGTTTCACCCAATCACTGAAATGAATGTGCATATTTGGATTTCCTGGAGACAGGGATAAGTATATAGAGTGTTTAGGTTTCAGGATAGCTCCCATAACCTGTAGTTTATAGGACTCTATGATTCCTCCTCTTTGGTTGCAGAGGGTTGATAACAAGTATCAATAAAACTTCTTTGCCCAAAGAGGGACTGGATTTTTCACCCTCCATCTAATGAGATGAGGAGAACGCTGTTTTGCATGGGAATGTATATTGTTGATTATTTATGGGAAAACAAGTCTCAGGTCAAAATATATAATCCTCACTAGCAGGCATCCCCTCTTACTGACAAGGTTAAAATCACTCTGCTCTCATGTTTCAGAAGGCAACACATATTTTACATGTGGGTGTGGGAGAAGAATATTTTATGGTAGAATCTCAAGGTTGGAGATGTCCTTCAAGGCCATTAAGTTTTTCTCCCCATCTTAAGTTGGCACCATCGCCTAGAGGAGGTCTTCAGCTGGATTATGTTTTCTGCATCCCCCTTCCTTTGTCCTTGTTCTTGTTCTTTGCATCTTGTTCTTGTCATGGGAGTCACATGTCATTCATTCCCAATTCTTCTAAAGTACCTTTACACTGAACATCCATAGTATTTTCCACCCAATTCATCTGACTCGTTTTGAATGTGCTTATTGCTTACTGTTCTGGTCCTTAACCTTGGTGCACACTCCTTTGTCTGTGTTATCCTTTAAATGTGTAACACCTCCAAATAACCCCAAAATAAGATTTTTTTTTTCTTGAGCATCGCAGAGAAGAAAAATACTAAAGTTCTCATGAATAAATTTTGATGGAAGGAGCATGTCATACATTTACTAATATCAATTTTGTTAAAGTCACTAAATTATCCAAATGACAAAGAAGTTTTCAGTAAGACTAAATTTAGAATGTTGGATATTCAGCCCTGAATTTCCTGTCCTTGGATTGGGCCCACCATCTGATCATGTACAGACTTTGATGGATCCATCCTTAGACATGCATTAACTGTAGATAAAGTTTAAATAAATTAAGGGGTAGATTATCATAAATGCCAACTGGGAGATATGTTGATCCATGTTTTTCTTGATTAGATTTTAATTGGATCAGTCAAAACTTCCTTCAAGGTAAAATCAGAGATAAAAATCTTTCCTGTAAAGGTCTTCTACTTTTAACTAATTTCATATCAGAGCATGCCTAACTTGCCCTAAGGCACACAATATTAGTTTTTCTTCCTTTTTGGTTTCTAGTCCCCTGTACTTGTTAACTTCAGAACTGAATTCTACCATACATGGCAAATCCTATTCATGGGGAAACTCTTGTTTATGAAATTGTTCTACATACCTTTGTTTTAGTGTCTCTCAAAATATCAACCAGGAGTGAAGAATGTTTCAGTGTCAGTTTTCTAAATAAGAATGCTAGGCTTATCTGAGAAACCTCATAGAACTTAAAATTAAGGAATTAAAATAAAAATCTTTCCACTGGCAGGCAGCAGACAGTTCCAATGTAGCAAATGTTGGCAAGGCAATTAAGAGTCAAATGGGGATTCCGTTTGGTCCCTTTCAATCCTACAGAAGCACCACAAAATTAAAGTGCTCTATGCATCTAAAAGAAGAGAAATGGCTAGAGAGGTAGCACAATGTAGTGAAAAGAACTGACTGGCTGTTCCATATGTGGGTAGTGAGCTACTGACATATTACTAGTTAAATTAAAATGCTTCTTGGAATAGGACATGAGTCCAATTTCAATTATTGGTATGTCAATATCAAGTTTTTCCAACACTATTTTATGAAGAGCCTATTTTTTCACCATTGTGTATTCTTGGCACCATTGTTGAAGATAAGTTGACTATACATGTGGGTTTATTTTTCAGCTACCTATTCTGTTCCGTTGGTATATATGTCTGTTTTTACACCATTACTGTACTGTTTTGACTACTGAAAATTTGTAATATATTTTGAAATCAGAAATTGTATGAGTCTAATTTTGTTCTTACTCTAATCAGGGCCTACTATGATTTCATATGAAAATAGGGATTTTTTTTTCTACTTCTGTAAAATATGTCATTAGAAATTTGATAAGGATTGAATGGAATGAATCAATCACTTTGATTCAAGTGAATTAAAGGTGTAAATGTGAAAACCTACAATTATTAGAAAACACATAGGGGAAAAGCTTCTTGACATTTGTGTTGGCAATTATTTCTTAGATATGACATCAAAAGAACAGGCAACACAAGAAAAAAATAGATTTTGGGGACTACATCACACTAAAAAACTTCTGCACAACAAAGGAAACATTAAAAATTTAAAGGCACACTTTTCTTAGCAGAAAACATTTTCAAACTATATATATCTAATATATATATATATATTAGATATATATAATTTGAAAATAAAGGACTAATATATAAAATAGGGAATTTCTATAACTGATTAAAAGTGGCAAAAGAACCAAATAAACATTTTCCTAAAGAAAACATACTAATGGTCAACAGGTGTGAAAAAATTTTGAGCGTCATTGATTTTTCAAGAAATACTAAGTAAAACCAGAATGAGATATCACCTCCCACTGGGTAGGATGGCTATTAAAAGAAACACAAAATACAGTGAGAATGAGAAGAAATTGGAACCTTTGTGCATTGGGATATAAATTGGTGCAGCCACTACGTAAAATAGTATGGAGGCACCTCAAAAAAATAACAATAGAAGTACTGTTTAATCCAGTATTCCCATTGCTGGAAATAAATCTAAAAGAATTGCAATCAGGATCTGAAAGAGATATTTGCAGCTCTATCTTTACTTGAGCATTATTTACAATGACCAAGATAAGGAAGCAACACAAATGTCCACTGCCAGACAAATGTAGAAATAAAATGTGGTCTATACACACAATGCAATATTACCAAGCCTTAAAAAAAGAACAGCATTTTCTCATTTGTGACAACATAGACTCATTTAGAGGACATTATGATAAGTGAAATAAGTCAGACACAGAGAACAAGCACTACACAACACTATTTATATTAGGCAGTTTAAACAGTGCAACTTAATAGAAGTAGAGAAAAACGGTGATTGCCATAAAAATTTCAGTTAAGATGAGTAAGTCTGAGAAACATGCTAGATAGCACAGGGTTTTAAGTTAGTAACACTGTATTGTAAATTTAAAATTTGTTAAGAGAATAGATATTATATTGTGTACTTATCCCTTCCAAAATAATAATAAATACATAAGGTAGGAGAAAACTTTTGGTGGTATAGATATGTTTATGGCATAGATTGTGGTGGTAGTTTTATGAATATACAGTATACTTATTTCCAAACTCATTAATTTGTGTACATTAAACATGTACCTCAAAAGTAGTTAAAACGTGCTACTTTAAATACTTAAAAATCACAGTATCTGAGTAATAATTTTATACCATTATATATTAAAATAATATTTTGTGTATATTTAAAAAATAATGTCAACTGTTTAATTTTATTTTTGTTTCAATTTTATTTTATATATTTTAGAGATGAATGAAGAGAGAGAGAGAGATTGGTTTGTTTTTCCACTTATGTATTTATTCATTTTTTGATTCTTGCATGTTCCCTGACCAAGGATGGTACCTGCATCCTTGGTGTATCTGATTGACACTTTTACCAACTAATCTACCCCGCCATACTCTTTTGTTTTGTTTTGTTTTGTTTTGTTTTGTTTTGTTTTGTTTTGTGTGTGTGTGTGTGTGTTTTAATGAGGCTACTAGAAAATGTAAAATCACACAAGCAGCTTGCTTTGCATTTCCTTGTGCATACACTTTGGAGTCATGTGGGTCTGTGCATTTACACCAGCTCGTCTTACACTTTTTAAGTTTCAATGTCAACATAAAAATTATTGCTATAAATAATGTATGTTTCAGAGTTCATGTGAGGATAAAAATGGAATTACAGAGGGCACAGGTTTTTACTATAGATTGGGATTTATCAGTGACACCATGCTTTTCTCCCTCTGGGGATCCTTGGTGAGACCACAGTAACAAACTCTGTCCCAGGAAGGTAAGGCAAATCCCCAACCTGTCAGCCAGGAGGTGGGGGTGGAGTAAACACAGCGTTCAATCAGAAGCACATGTTATATACTTGCTCTGAGTGGGAACTAGAAATCTGCTCAGCGTCAGTAATGTTAATGATAGGAAAACCTGTAAGTCTCAATCCCAAACACTGGCAGATTAAACAAGGAAGCAGAGTGTGCATTCAATAGGAAGGAATCTGAAAGTCTGTCTTTGTCTTCAAGCTATAAAGGCATCTTGCTCACCCATTGTTTCATAACTTTTTAATTTTACTTCACATATGTAGTGACACATGCTATACATTGCTATATCACCCACTATATCTTATGAACCCAAAATAACCTGGAAGGAAGGAAAGTCTGATAGTATTTTTTAAATTTTATAATTTTTTTCAATTACAATTGATATACACTATTAGTTTCAGGTGTATACCCCTGTGATTAGATATTACATACCTTACCAAGTGTTTATCCCAAAAAATCTCCACCCACCTGACACCACTAATAATTATTACAATATAATTGACTATATTCCCTATTCTGTACTTTACACCCACATGACTAATCGGTAACTACCAAATTATACTTCTTAATCTCTTCACTGTTTATACTCTTTCCCACAACAAGGCTCTCATCAGGCAATCGTCAAAACATCTTCAATCTATGAGTTAGTTTCTATTCTGCTTATTTATTTATTTATTTATTTATTTTAGATTCAATTATTGATATGCATGTATTATTGCCACTTTATTGCTCATTTATTTTTTCTTCTTCTTAAATAAGACCCTTTAACATATATATATTACAGGCCCGGTGCACAAAAATTTGTGCACTCAGGGAGATCCCTTAGCCCAGCCTGTGGCCTCTTGCAGACTGGAACCCCTTGGGGGATGTCCACCTTCTGGCTTACACCCACTCACCAGGGGATCTGGGCTAAGCTGGGAGTTAGACATCCCTCTGGCAGCCTGGAAGCCCTCAGGGGATGTACACGTGCCTGTGGGTAGCAGGCCTAAGCTGCAGTCAGACATCCTTAGCGCTGAGGAGGTGGGAGAGGCTTCCACCACCACTGCTGTACTGGCAGCCATCAGCCTGGCTTGTGGATGAGCAGAGCTCCTCCTATGGGAGTGCCTGACCACCAGGGGCAGTTCCTGCATTAAGCATCTGCCTCATGGTGGTCAGTGTGTGTCACAGTGACCAGTTATTCCCAGTCATTCTGCTGTTAGGGTCAATTTTCATATTATCCTTTTATTATATAGGATAGAGGCCTGGTGCATGGGTGGGGCTGGCTGGTTTGCCCTGAACGGTGTCCCAGATTGGGTTGGGATTCCTGCTGGGTGCCTGGCCAGCCTGGATGAGGGTCTGATGGCTGTTTGCAGTCTGGCCACAGCTCCCATTGACCCAATGTCCCAGTGAGGCTGGCTGGAATCAGGTTTCTGGGGTTTATTTACCTTCTATAGTTAAAACTTTGTTGTCCTGAGCAGAGGTCAGAGCCTGCCTAGGCAGGCAGTTTCTTCCATCGCTGGTGCAATGGAAGCTTCCTGTTTGCTCTAGCTCTGTGGCTGCCTGTGGCCATCTTGGCTGCATTAATTTGCATACAGTTGCTCTGATTGGCATGGCTTAGGTGTAACAGAGTAAGGGTCAATTTGCATATCACTCTTTTATTAGATTAAATATGCCCACAAGCCATGCTCACCAACCAATCAGGAACAGATATGCAAATTAACTCAACTAAGATGGGGCAGCCACAGAGCTGGAGTTACCCCAGGCAATGGAGGAAGCCAGGGCCCCTGCGGGCTCTGAGCTCTACTCAAGGCAACAAAGTTTCAATTATAGAAGTTAAATTAACCCCAGAAACCTGCTTCCAGTCAGGCACCCCAGTAGGGACCCGAACCTTGAAGAAGCTGTGGGCAGCCTGAAATGGCCCTCTGATGCTCACCCAGCCTGGCCACACCCCCATGGGGTAAGGGTCCCCACTGGGGGCTTGGCAAGCCTGCAAATATCCATCAGCCCCTCACCCAGGCTGGCCAGGCACACCAGCAGGTGAACATCCTCCGAGGGTCCCAGACTGCAAGATGGTACAGGCCAGGCTGCGGGACCCCCCAGAGTGCACAAATTTTTGTGCACTGGGAGCTGATGGTTGTTTGCAGGATGGCCAAGCCCCCCTAGTGAGGACCCTTACCCCATGAGGGTGTAACCAGCCTGGGTGAGGAACTGAGAGCCATTTTCCGGCTGCCCACAGCTTCCATTGACCCAACATCCCAGTGAGGCTGGCTAGAATCAGGTTTCTGGGGTTTATATTCTATAATTGAAACTTTGTTACATTGAGTGTAGGCCTATGCAGGCAATGAAGCCTCCTGTTTGCTTCAGCTCCATGGCTTCTATAATTGAAACATTGTTGCTTGAGCAGAGGCCCTCCAGGCTAGTCAGGCATTTGCAACAGAAGCCTCCTGTTTACTCTAGGTCTGTGGCTGCCAGCCTCCATCTTGGCTGGGTTAATTTGCATATAGCTGCTCTGTTTGGCTGGGAGGCGTGGCTTGGCTGGTGGGCATGGCTTGGGTGTCTTGAAGTGATGGTCAATTTGCATATTACACTTTTATTAGATTAGATATATATATAAAGAGCCAGGCCCCATCATATCTGAAACAACCGAATGGACGACTGAACAGGCTGAGTGGCGTGACAAGGACAGCAGGGGGGTTAGTAAGGAAAACCCATATGCCTGAGCAACAGGCTTCATGGGGTGACCAGGCCAGCAGGGGGGTTAGTGAGTGACAACCAAATGATTGAGCAGCAGGCTTCATGGAGTAACCACGCCAGCAGGGAATCAATTGAGGGTGGCTAGTCCAGCAGGGAGAATAGTGAGGGGCGATCTTCCAGTAGGGGAAATAGGTGGGGGCAACCAGGCTGAAAGAGGGGAGCTGCTAGGGGCAACCAGGTTGGTTGGGGGGGAGTTGGGGGAGACCAGGCCAGCAGGGAGGGAGTTAGGGGTGATCTGGTCAGCAGGAAAAGGCAGTTAAGGGTTATCAGGCTAGCATAGGGGCCAGTTAGGGACAATCAGGGAGGCAGGCAGGTGAGCAGTTAGGAGCCAGAAGTCCAGGATTGTGAGAGGGATCTCCAACTGCCAGTTTAGGCCTGATTCCCTAAACAGGAAGTCAGACATCCCATGAGGAGTCCTGGATTGGAGAGGGTGCAGGCTGGGCTGGGGGGACTTCCCCCATGCATGAATTTCATGCACTGGGCCTCTAGTTTCATATCATACTGGTTGGGTAGTAATGAACTTCTTTAGCTTTTTCTTGTCTGTGAAACTCTTTATTTGTCCTTCAATTCTAAATGATAGTTTTTCTGGGTAAAATAGTCTTGGTTGTAGGTGCTTGTTTTTCATCATTTTCAATATTTCTTGCCAATTCCTTCTGACCTGCAAGGTTTCTGTTGAGAGATCAGCTGAAAGTCTTGTGGGAGCTCCCTTGTAGATAACTAACTGCTTTAAAAACAGCAAGAAAAAGCTGTAATTCCAGTCCAGTGCATTTTAAAATATATTTTATTGATTTTAGAGAGGAAGGGAGAGGCAGAGACATAAACAGCAATGATGCATGACCCTTTATAGGATTTCTTGGACCCTATCACCTTCTCTTCCTATCAGTCTTGCATGCCTGCACCTAGAAGGTGCAGTTTTCTGAGCCCAACATTTATCATATCACACCTAGGCCCTGAGATGTTCTCTTCGTCTTGCCACCTACCACAACCCATCCCCAGACCTTTTGGACCACAGAGCTGGTCTCGGAAGTATTATGGCCTGAACATGTCCTTCCAGAACGTCTATTGCCTTTCTATTTTCTTGAAACCTTCTAATGACACTCTTCTAATTATATCTCTCTTATTCCCCTCTTGCAGAAGCTGTTCTCCTCCCTTTTTTATTTTCAGATTCAGTACTCTTTCCAAGAATATATATGCAGCACCTATGTCCTCTATTAGTTTTCTCTGATTTATTCAACTCCATGTCATTGTCCTCTTCTCAGCTGGTAGTGTTTTTCAACTTTTAAAAGTTACAACATCCAGTGATTAGCTAGGTTCAGTGCAGCAGGAAGTGCTCAGTGGTCAAGACAGAACTCCACCAGGCACTGCCCAGAAGCTCCAAGGGTTGCGATGAACAAGGGCTCTATATAAAACTAACTCACCTCCTTTTCCTTGAGTTTCTTCCTGCAGGTGAGACCTCTGTGGAGCCTGGCAGGGGATGAGCTCTCTGAAGTATGTGCTCCTCCCCCGCCTTTCCAGTTTAGACCATGATTCTGTCAGGTGCCCAGACATCAGAATCCCATGACCTCAGAATCCCTGAGACACGTGTTTGGCCTGTGCAGATCTCCCCCAGGAGCATCCATCTCAGGGAGGATGGGCCAGACCACAGGTTAGCATGGGTGACCTTAGAGCCACAGCATGGCAGAATGCCAGTGGATGGGCAGAGTGTGGACAGATGAGCTCTACTCCTCCAGGTATGCCAGGTGGCCCTGGGCATTAGCAGGGCAGAGCACAGTGGGTATTATATGTTCTCAGTTGAAGCTAGGTGTTCACATCATTAAGAAAGTACTAGAGGACTGATGTATGAAATTCATGTAAGGGGCTTGGCCCTCGCAGCCCAGGTTTCGTCCAGAAGGTCACCCTGAAGGTCATTTGGCTGTCCAGTCTAATTAGCATATTACACTTTTATTATTATAGGTGTTTGGTAATGAATGAGGAGAGAACCCAAGTTATTTAATGGTTGATATGATTTACTGCGTTTGCATATGTAAGCATGTGGTACAATATAACAGTTTATAATTTGCCCCAAGCCCATCACTGCTCAGAAGAGCACTGCTTCCCATAGGATTTGAAGTGCACTTATTAATCTCTATGAACCACAGTTCTTTCATCTGTAAAATGGGAAATGATACCTATCTTCTCCTTGAAGTTAATTTTGTAATTTTTGTAACAACACAGAACATATACTAACCTGTCAGTAAATAAAATTTGTAAATATTTTACCGGAGACTGAGGGAAGGAAAAGACAAAATTAGACAAACATTTCAATACTTGGTTCAATTAAAAACACTTATAAATTCCTTGTCACTCTTTTTAAATAGCAAAGAGAGCACTGACTTATTCCTGTGCTGGCCGATTTCTAAGCATCCAAAGCCAGAACTGAACTAGGGCAGGGGCTTCCAGCTGGGCACCAGGCCACAAGTTCACCCAGTCAAACAAGGCCACGCCCCTTTTCGGTGAGATTCCTTTAGAGAGCAGCACTGCTTTGAAGAATAGAGCTAGCCCTCGCTGATTTGGCTCAGTGGATAGAGCATCGGCCTGAGGACCAAAGGGTCCCGGTCCCAAGTTCGATTCCGGCTAAGGGCATGTACCTAGGTTTCTGGCTTCTCCCTGGTCCAGGACCCTGGTCAGGGCTCGTGCAGGAGGCAATCAATTGATGTGTTTCTTTCACATCGTTGTTTCTCTCTCTCTTTTCTTCTCTCTGAAAATCAATGAAAAAACAAACAAACAAAAAGGAATAGAGCTGGATTCTGACATAAACAGAAGCTGCCTCACAGACAGCATGGCTTCCCCATGCCCAGGACCCTCCTGAGAGAGCCCTCAGCTGGACAGCAGCAAGAAGCTGTGCATTGTAAATAGAGGCTAAGTGAGCTACATTCTGCTTCAGGTTTTTGACTTTTTCTACCTAAAAATAGTTTGCCTGCCAGGAGCATTAGCATTTCCCCAAATTCTGCCATGCTGTGAACATAATCTTATATACAGAACATTTTATATATCCAAAGCCATATATTAGATATATAGATATAGATATAGATGATATAGATATAGATATAGATATAGATATAGATATAGATATAGATATAGATATAGATATATCCTTATATATATCCTCCCTTGTCAGAGAATGAGCATAAAAATGCAAGTCAATCTCCTGAAAAAATATATAACTTTTATTTATTTTTATATCAAAATGGTCTCCCCAAATTTAATGCAATTTGATAAATGAGAGCAGAAACAGGCTCTGAAGCCCAGAAGACTAATGCATTTAGCTTCCTGGTGTGCCATATGCATATTTACACTTCACAATTAGTGACGCACAGGGAGATGTGCACTATTCCAGAGAAACACTGACAGCTTTATTAATTCCACCTCTGAGGTTCTTGGTCACAGGGGGATAGTTAACTGGATTTCTTGCCTATGAAAACAGTTATATTTAGAATGAAAATTAATCACCATGACCCCAAAGGTGAGGATTTGAATTTTGACTTTAAATGTACATGCTACATAAATTCATCAGCCATTTCTTTCCAAACAGTCTTGTAAACAGCACCCACTTTGTTTAGATACCAGTTTTTACATCCTGTTAGGAAACAGGTTCACAGTTTTCAACTGTGCTTTTGTGAAGACAAAGGGACACCCATCACACACCCTTCTTCCAGTGCAGCATGTGTATTCTGTGTGGGAGCAAGCAGTGTTTAAAAATGATGAATCTTGCCCTAGCTGGTTTGGCTCAGTGGATAGAGTGTCAGCCTGTGGGCTGAAGGGTCTCAGGTTCGATTCTGGCCGAGGGCACATGCCTGGGTTGAGGGCTGTTTCCCCAGTAGGGGGCATACAGGAGGCAGCTGATCAATGATTCTCTCTCATCATTGATGTTTCTTTCTCTCTCCCTATACTTCTCCCTTCCTCTCTAAAATCAATAAAAATACATTTTAAAAAATGACGAATCTTAAAATAGTTTTGCTATAAAATACTGGAGAGATAGATATAATAATGCCTGTTTCCTAATGATAATGAGGATTGTAAATAATTTTAAAGCCTTCACAGCATGTTAAAAGATCTCTCATCTATCTTTCCCACATAATAAATGCACATTATGCTTAAACCAGCAAAGAACGTATGTAATTTCTATTCTATGGAGGCGTGTTTTTGAAAGGCAAAGAAGAGGCTGTGTGCTCACTATTCCTGGGTTAGGACACAAAAGACAGCGTGTCCCTTGCCAGAGGAAACTTAATTGGCTGACAAGACTGCATTTTATGACTTCCCTTGTCCTGTGCACAAAGATGCAAGCATTAATACTCAGGGAAGTAAACATAAGATAAACTTCACAATGCAGGAGTTAAAGGGAGAACATCAACACATCTGCCCAATGCGATCTCCTGAGGCCTGTCAACAGGAAGTTCCAGCAGAGATATGCCTCCTGCAAGGGAGGCCAAGGGATCACACTAACCAAGTCCTGCACAAGACACACATCAGAACAGCTTTTGACAAATGCACTGAAGAAAATGAGATTTTATGCATCACAGACCTATTCATAAATCATTCAGAGGGCTGCCCCAAATTTTTTTGTAAGGTGAAATTTAATTCTCTCCCAAAACCAAACAGAGCCAAATCAGTTTCCAAACTCTTCAAAGAAACTGATATCGTGTCCATATGGTCCAGGGGTTGAAAACATCTTAGTTCAATAACATGTCAATTCAGCATTTAGAAATGGTCATTTCTGGTCACGTAGACCAGAGAATTCCTGCTGATTAGCAGGCCTGGCGATGCTGGCCGAGCAGAGCCTCAGGAACACCTCGCACTTCCAAACACTTCCATCCAATTCTGTAGCTGAAAGTACTCTCCATACCCATTGGCTGAGCTGCTAGTTCATGCAAGACTCAGGATACAGGGCTTAATAATCACATCGATCTATGGAGTCAGTCACTTTTTTCATTTCTTTTTATAGATGAGGAAACTATGGTTTGGAGAGATTAGGCAACTTTCTCAAAGTCACCAGCTGGTCAGGGTTGGAGGACCCGGGCGCCTAACTCAGGAAGCAGAGGCAGTGCAGTGGGAGCTGGCAGGACTGTCAACACGAGGCACATTTGAGACCTTGTGATTTGTCTTCTTGTGGCCGTGAGTGTTCAGACAGGACCTTGATAAATTCTTCCAGCCTCTTCAATTTGTGATTTGTCTTCTTCTGGTTTCCTGTGAATCATCGGTTGGATGTTTGACTTTGCACTGACCTGAATCCTGACTGACTGACCATTCTCAGGCTGCAAATGGAAACGTGAAGGCCCATTAATTTTGTGTAGTCCAGCCAGGGTGCAGGAGCAGAAGATAGACCCCGGGCCCTGGGCGCCAGACCAGCCCTCTGTCACCTGGACAAGCAGACTGTATGTGCACTGTGCCAGCCCAGTTTCATGTCAGGATACTTTGCTCACAAATTTGTTTACCCTTTGCATTGAAGACCTTGCCGGAGGGCCTTCTCTCTTCCCCAACTTGCTGTAATCTCTCTCAGGCATGTTGCCCTAGGACCCTCATTCTTTCATCTCTGAATGCCTTTGGAAGCAAGGCTCACAGCCTCCTTTTTAGCTACAAATTCTTTAGGGTTTAAGAGCAGCTGGTGTGAAGGTAGTGATTGATTAGCACAGAAGTGATGGATGTTAAAGTGGCGATTTGTACCTCATGAACATGAGGGGATAATGACCCTGATACTGTAGCCAATGAGCCGTTATTAGCATGATGGAGTGTGCAGAGGTGCCTGGCCATCCATTTGGACCTTACTGGATGCAGAAAGTGAAACTGACCTTAAGAGAGGAGGCAAGCTAGCATTGATGAGCAGGGATGGAATACCCAGTTCTCACCCGCAGGATTCCTGAGGACAAAGCGTGCCCAATGGGAGCTTCATTTGTGGGTCTTTCTGTGCCAAGGTGGGGACAGAACTGCCGTGTGACTCCACACCTGTGAGAAAGGCTGAGGGTATTTATTATGGTCCTTGTGTTACATTCCCCAACAATGAATGATGCCCACCTAAGCCCCTTGAGTAGGAAGGCTCGCTAGATCCTCTAGCCACTGATGATGGCTGAGAGCCATGATGCTGGGGTGTCTTCTGAGGTCTGTTACTGAAACTTCACACAAAGTAAATTCTTTCATGAAAGCACATTGTCATCTCCCAAAAAATATACCCACACACACAGACATAAACTCAAACACTCAGATACACTTATACACACACACACACGCACACACACACAATGATATAGAGAGATTCCAGTGAAGTATGTAAATAAAATAACAAGAATGTCTAGGGCAGCCTTTGGATTCCTGGTTGTATGAACTGCCTCTGGCTTTTGGGTAAGTTCATAAAGCTACCAGAGAGTAGAGAGAATCATTAGGGACCCCACCTTGAACCAACTCTGGTTTCACTCCTTCCTACCTCCATGAATCTAACTTCAGTTTTTCTCTGTGCCTTTTGTCCTTGGTGCTGAGTCTGCATATCTTTGGGGAGGAAAGTCAGCCCTTGGGCCTTCCCCATCCATGTAGACACAGGGAGGAGTCAGCAGTCCTTGTGCTTGTGCTGTGGAATCTAACACTGTTATTGATCACTGTCCATGGTGATTGGTGTGTGTGTGTGTGTGTGTGTGTGTGTGTGTGTGTGTGTGATTGGTGTGTGTGTTTGTGTGTGACTGGTGTTTGTGTGTATGTCTGTGTGTGAAATACTTAGTTTACTCAAAGACCATCAACTAGAGGATAATTTCTGTATTGTTTTATAGGAAGAATCTAATTCATACAGTAATTTACAAAAATTGGTTCAAATATTTTCATGGCTAAAATGAACTCACTTTGTTACTCAACTCAAAAGTCCCTCCTTTGTTGCCTCTGTATTCCTCTAGTATTTTTATGGTTTCCCGTTTTACGTTTAAGTCCTTTATCCATTTTGAGTTTATTTTTGTGTATGGTGTGAGTTGGTGGTCTAGTTTCATTTTTTTGCATATATCTGTCCAATTTTCACAGCACCATTTATTTAAGAGACTGTCTTGATTTCATTGTATGTTCTTGCCTCCTTTGTCAAATATTAATTGAGCATATTGATTTGGGTCGATTTCTGGGCTCTCTATTCTATTCCATTGATCTATATGTCTATTCTTGTGCCATACCAGGCAGTTTTGAGGGACTTTATCAAAATAAAAAGCTTCTGCACAGCAAAAGAAACCATCAGCAAAACAACAAGAAAACCCACTACATGGGAGAACATATTTGCCAATGTTATCACTGATAAAGGTTTGATCTCCAACATTTATAGGGCACTCATACAAGTTAACAAAAAGAAGACAAACAATCCAATCAAAAAATGGGCAAAGGACCTAAACAGACACTTTTCAAAAGAGGACATTCAGAAAGCCAAGAGACATATGAAAACATGCTCAAAGTCACTAATCATCCGAGAGATGCAAATCAAAACAACAATGAGGTACCATCTCACACCTGTAAGAATGGCAATCATTAACAAATCAACAAACGACAAGTGCTGGAGAGGATGCGGAGAAAAAGGGACACTCGTGCACTGCTGGTGGGAATGCAGACTGGTGCAGCCACTATGGAGGACAGTATGGAGTTTCCTCAAAAAATTAAACATGGATCTCCCTTTTGACCCTGTGATCCCACTTCTGGGAATATATCCTAAGAAACCAGAAACACCAATCA